>CM073582.1:12351472-12633972 GCA_037074715.1 Magnolia kwangsiensis | reverse complement strand
TTATTAAAAACTTTGGCTCACTATATTATTTATTTATCATCCAACCTGTTAATTAGGTCAATGGGTTGAAGAGAAAATACAAATATGAACTTAATCCAAAACTAATGAGCCTTAAGAAATTTTTAACAGTGAGTGTTTAATTACCACTCTTTCCAGTGGTGTAGTTCCCATATGAGATTTGGATTTGCTCCAATTTTGTGCTAAGGTGAAAGAAGTATCCAATCGTGTTGATGTTTGTGTTTGCCTTTCATGTGAGTTTATAAATAAGTTTTTATATTTATTTATTTTTTTCCTCAGCCACCCCACATCCACGTGAGTGCTCAAATCCATTACCTCACGTGGAAACTCTTGTGAGCCTATCATGGGCATCAAATCCGTTACATCACGGGTCAGAAGCAGACTTTAGAAACATGTTAGATAACAAATAAACTTTATAATCTCCCTTGAAAGGTTTTCAACGATAAGCATTCATTCCCCTCTGTTTTGTATGGTGTGGTCCACGCATTGGCTCTGTATCATTTTCAGGAGCTGGCAAAATTAATGAACAGACCGATAAAATATATACATCATGGCAGGACCACATAACTTTTCCACTACCAACTTCGTTAGGAAAGGGGTAGCTGCACAATCACGTCCAAACACACTCACCTTTTTTTTTTTTTTTACACGTGCGCACACCACCACACACTCACACCATAGTAAAATTTCACCACCTATGGGTACTCGAACCTTCAACCAGGTGTTGAAACCCTGAGAGTCTACTTATGTGAGTAAGAGTAAGGACCCCAACGCCACCTACCTACTTGGTGTGGGGACTTCATGGTGCTTACCTTGATGTATATGTTCCATCCACGTCGTTCATTCATTTTGCCGACTAATTTTAGCATGATACTCAAAGTTAGAGTGTATCTAAAATTCAAGTAGACTACATTATAAGGATTGGTAGGAATTTAACGTGTTGCATTGAAAACTTTATTGAGCCACACAAGTTTTGGATTAAGTTGTCCGTGTGGCCTTATGAGCAGGTTGAATGAAAAATAAACATGATTATGAGTCTTAGGAAGGTTTCAACAGTGGATGTCATTATCTCCACTGTTTCGTGTAGTGTGGTCCACTTGAGCTTTAGACATGTTTTAATTTCAAGTTCATACTCTAAAATGACCTGCCAAAATAGATGGATGGTATGGATAACACACCTGTGAAGGTGAACTCCACATATACCCTGATACATAGCTCAAGTGGCAGACTGAGTAAAGATACCCCGTTTCAACACTTAGGTCCTGGTATCGAGTGACGAGCAGTGAAGTGTGAATCGACAATGGGGTGTACGATCAAGCTATCAAAAAGAAAAAGGTTGACTCTACGTAGTCCTGATAAGTGGTGTTAGGAAATCATGGAATCCACGTGCGCAACGTACATTATTAGTTGTGTCTTACCCAACGTATGTCTTACCCAACGTACATCTAGCAACAACGTTGTGCACTGTGGACCATATAAATCATGTCCCATCAATGTTGAAGCATGAACCCATATGGCCAGTTGGCCAATCCAACAAATTTAAACATGGGATTCCTTTTTCAAGTGGGATTTCCAGAAGTCCATTTTAACCGTCCATTTCATACTTACTGATATAATGCCTGGTCCATCTGATCCCCAATTCACAGCGTATTCTCTGGGTGAATTGGATGCGACTTGCATGTTACCCGGGTTCTTGCAATCCAACCCATTCACAAGGTGTTTCCAGCTGGGATGAAGGGATAAGTCAAATTCCATCCTAATTCCAAACTTGTGTGGCTCGAAAAAAGTTTTCAATGGTGAACATTTCCATCCCCCTATTTCTTGTGATATGGCCACTTTAAAGTCTTGGATCTCCCTATTTTGGGGTTTCGTGTTCTAAAATACGCTAGTGAATTAGTGGATGGAGTGGATATAACACAAACACCACAGTGTTATAGGGGATCTCTGTGATCCCAGTTATAGGAAAGTTATGTCCTTGAGAATTGGACGGTCTAGATTGATTTAAATAGTGCACCACAACGTAAAAGAATGACAATGAACTGTCAGTTAGCCTTGTCAAGGGAGATTGCTTCCATGTGCGGGGCGATGGGAATATGCTTCCCCTTTCTTAATAGAAGTTTTGTCTGGGTGAAAATGTTGGACTCCATATTCTACATGTTGATTTCTTCAAATTAAAATAAATAAGAAAAACCTTGTTGTAACTTTTTGTAATTTTTAATGACCATCATTGTGAATTATTTTGACTCTTGTTGATTGAAGCATCTTATAAATTTTAAATGGTGGTGAAAGTTGCCATTAATGAAAAGATGCTGGGTAGGGATATGTCTTTTCATAAAAAAGGGGCACGACGTGGCCATTTTATTTTCATAAATTTCATCATTGAGTTATTCCACAGATTCACAATTAACAATGGGTTCCTTATTCTGAACTTTTTATCCACTATTTTCTTATTTTGAGTTATTTTGAAAATTTGGAGATTACAATAATTCAAAGGTGGAAATTGCAGAAAGAATGGAAAATAGTGTGTAAACTTAATAAATAAGTGTTTTTGTGGTATGGTTTTCCAATTTTATGGGTCAGAGCCTATATTTCTCTTGCCAATTTGTTGTAACCCTCTTTGCAATTTGGTTTAAATTCTAACAGCATATTGAGATTGCCTTCAAGATAATAGTGACATTGTACTGTGCCTTAAGCCTATTTTTAAGAGTATTTTCTTTTGTTTTTATCTCGTTTATATATTTTAACTCTTTTAGTTTTAAGGTAATGTAATAACTCCTTTTATAGGCCATCCCAACCTCATTTCAGTAACATTACTTGATTGGTTTAAACATCCTTTGACCGCAATCAATGATGTATATCTCTTTTTCATATTGCGACAATCAATGGTGCATATTTTCCTTATATAGCTCAAGTTAGATCATCTGTTCATTAATGATCCTCTTAAACCGCTTTCTAACAATGGTATGTACCATGGAACAAATTCAAAAATGATATCCAAGGACCATAGAAGATTACAAAGAAATTATGGAAGGCATTCTTGTGAAGTACAAATTGTTATTGACAGATGTCTTCTGTAAATCATGGTTCAATGACATCGAACCAGCTTCGATGTCATCAAAGCAAACTCGATGAAATTAAATTATTTGATAATTTTAGGCTTCGGTCGTTGGACAGTTTTGGTCCTTCTTTGATGACATCGAAGGTTGTTCGATATCATCGAAGGTTTACGAAGATTTGTTTGCGGAAATGCAGATTCCACGAATTTTGTTTCCTGTTTTGTTTCCACTTGCTTCTAAGTTTATAAATAGGGGTAGATACGGGACTAGTAAATATTCTAAGAGGTTCTAAGTATTTCTAAAAGGGTTATAGGGTTTTAAGAGGTGGAGAAATTGTGATGTTTGAGGATTGATCAAGCTGGGTAAGTCCTCTATCTTTGTAATCTATGCTTTCATAGTGAAATTTTCTGTTGCTTTGTGGCGTGATTTTTTCTCACAAGGGCTTTCCACATATCTTTGTGTTTCTTGTGTTTGCTTGGTGCTCTTGGATTCCTATCTTAGATCCATATCTGTGTGATTCCGCAACCCAAATTCCAACAAGTTGTATCAGAGCTATCGTTGGGGTACAAATCTGAATTTGCAGGATTAACAATAATGAGAAATGCCAAGTTTGATATTGAAAAGTACTCTAAAAAAAATAATTTTAAGTTATGGAAGCTTAAGATGATTAGCTTATTAACTAAGCAAAGTGAAATTAAGGCTCTTGAGGAGTGAAAATGGACTATGAAAGACGAAGAATACAAAACCCTTGACAGTAATGCTTTAACCTCCATCTGTTTATGTCTTATAGATGAGGCTCTCTACAATTTTTTGAGGTTAAAAACTGTTGCTTACACACACACACACACACACACACACACACACACACCCCACATACTCACGCTGGTGGAATTTCACCACCTATGGGTACTCGAACCCTTGACTGGGAGTTGAAACTCCTGAGAGTCTACCACCCGGGCAAGAGTCAGGACCCAAAAACTATTGCTAGTTTGTTGGCGAAGTTAGAGAACATGTATGTGAAAAAGTTCTCTGAAAATTACTTACACTTGAAGCTACAGTGTTATGCCTTCAAGACGGCAGATGATAGAGATCTAGAAGCCCACGTCAACAATTTTAATAAATCGATGTGTAAATTGTTAGATATGGAGGAAATAGTCAAAGATGAGGAACATGCATGTATATTGTTGAATTTTCTTCCTGCATCGTATGAGTCATTTATGGACACAATATGCACCGTAAATAAAACCCTAAGTGTCGACACCGCTATCTTAGCCCTTTAAGGGAAGGCCATGAGAAAACTAAACGGTGATATGAGGACATCTTCCGATGCACTGATTACGAGGGACAGATTTTGAACGATGTACAAGATCTTCTAGGCCTAGATCCAAATCCAAGGACAAGGGCAAAAGAAAATTAAAGTGCTAGAATTATGAAAAGTTTGGGCACATGAAGAAGGATTGTAAAAATTCTAAAGCAAAGAAATAAAATTCAGCAGCTTTTTCCAAGTAGGCCAATGTTGTCACATCTGATGAAGAGACAAGTGGTGGTGATGTTCTGTCTGTTTCCATGATTGGTCACTTATACGACAATCATAAAGACGAGTGTATACTTGACACAGGAGCATCATATCACATGACTCCTCGTTGGAGTTGATTTGCCAGTTATAAGGAATGTGATGGTGGATAGGTTTTTATGGGCAATGACAATGCTTGTAATATTATGATTATTGGTACGGTGAGCATCAAGATGTTTGATGGGATGGAGCGTATCTTGACTGATGTCAGACATGTTCTTGATATGAAGAAAAGTCTGATTTCTCTCAGTGCACTGGAGGCTCTAGGGTGCAAATTCACTGGTATTGATGGTGTCCTTAAAGTTTCAAAAAGGGCACTCGTGATTATGAGAGCGCAAAGGTACGAAAACCTTTACAGGTTGATCAAAAGAACTTTAAAGGATGGAGCGGTAATGAATATTGTGTTGAGGGTTAAATATTGCATTTCAGACCCCATTTATTGCCTAGATTTATGAACATGGTACTGTTTAATGGCCCGATTTAATCGTGTTTGTGATGCAAGGTGAATTTATAAGCATGGACTGAAAAGGGTGCTTAAAGCATAAATTTAACGCTCTGATGACACCAAAGGCAAAGAAAGGACTTCAGGGGACCAAGATTGATGAAATTACACGCCAGGGATCCGCGAAAATCGAGAAATTGAAGCTTAAGTGGCCTGAAATTGGTCCAGAATGCAAGATCACATGGTTCCTGCCATTCGATTGACATGAGATTTCATACATGTGATGGTGGCCATAAATTAACTATACATATTAAATTTCAGCTATTGAAGATCTCTGGAAGTGGGCCAATGGACAGATCAACCCCTTAATTCACTAAGTGGGGCCCACCTGCTATCTGGATATGCTTAAAAATTGGTTTCAATGCGTTATCAACATTTTAAAACCGACCATCTTGGAACGAATTTTGTGAGAAACCTGGTGGACGGTGTGGATTTCTCGTTAAACCATCACAAGTGGACCTCACCAAGATCAGCACCGACCTCCTTCCACGAGCTCTGTTACAGAGCGTCTGAGACCCGGACGCTGCGACAGTTTTGCGTCCATGGCCAGGATCGGTCTAACAATCCTGGCCATTCAAAATCGTCCTAGGGTTAGGCCGACCAAGTTTAAGGTGCCTGAATGGTTTAGATCTTACATCAGTTGAAGATTTTGGCAGAAACTCTCACCAATCCTCGACTGCGTAAACAGATTTCGCAGCAGCTACGTTCGCACTCCAGACGATTTTCTCCCTTACACAGCTCTCCACTGACAGTCCCTTCACAACTATAAAGAGGGAGAGAAAGAGAGGGCATGGGGCATCTAGGGCTAGTAGATTGCAAGGAAGAGAAAGAGAGAGTTTGGGATTAGAGATTCTTTATTTTTTTTTATTCTTTTTCTAGTTATGGAGAGATCTAGTCCGTTCATGTCGGGCTAAACCTCTTAACTGGGGCTAAGAGGTGAAGCTTGTAGCATGATGGGAGAGCCTTTGTTTATGTTTATTGTTTAGACTGAACTGATTTCAATTATAATTTGATTAAGGGAATGTTTTTAGTTTTTAATGGTCTGTTGTGACTAAAATTACAATGGGTCTCTGATAGCTTTGAGCATTTTCTTTTCCTTTATGTTTATGACGTCAGGAAGCTCTGTTGTTCACCATAGTCTCCTGGGCATGGTCGGATGTTGGTACCTTTCCTCACCCTCATATCATGTTGATTGGTTGGTAATTAGTTTAATTCTGTTGTTTGCTTTGTCTCCTGGGCATGGTTTGGTGATGGAATCCATTTTAATTCATATACCTTTCATCTTTTGAAAACTATATCAATGACAGTTCAGTTAATTTCCATGATTCTTGAAGCAGGCGTAAGATCTCTTTGATCTCTACAAGTGGATCTTCTGAATCCATAGTTTCCTACCTCTGATTTCTATAAGTTTTTAGATAATATTTCACCATTATTTCTTCAAATTTATTAGATTATATCTTAGTCTAGTTTTAGTTCTACTTAGTTTCAGATAACATACAGGTTTTAGTCCTTTGGGATTCGATCTCGGTCTTACCGAGTTTATTACTACATCACAACCCTACACTTGGGGTGTGAACAAGTTTTTGGCGCCGTTGCCAGGGACTAACAGTTACGTATTTTTAAAATTAATTAGTTTTAAAATTAGATTAAGATTAGGATTTACTAACTTTAGTTTAATCAGATTTTTCTTTCTATTTGATTTGTAGGAACTAACCTAGCTTTCCTGTTTTGTAGGATTCTGAGATAGAAACTTCTAATTTGGTAGTATATTTTTAATTTCTTTACTTTTTTAAAAAAATAATAATTTAGAATTAGGGTTTTATTTTTAGAAATTTTCTAATCTTTAGACTTTCTTCGAAACTAACTTGTTTTGGTCTGTTTTGCAGGTTTTTAACTTAGGAACTTCGATTTGGTAACTTCTTTCTAAATCCCCTCTTTCTTTCTAGATTTTTATTTTATTTAACTCTTTTAGGTTTAATTTTAGAATCGAAATTGAGGTTATGGCTGCAAATCAACCTTAACACAATGAGGTGCATTAAGCACCTCCGCCTCGTACTTTATGAGATTATTTACAACCGGCGGGGGTAAGCACACCCTCATGCATGGTTTTTCTAGAAAATACGGGACACAGGAATATTAAGCCAGGGGTGATCCAACTCTTTCCTAAATTTCATGGGCTCGAATATGAAGAACCGTATCTACACTTGAAAGAGTTTGATGAGATTATAACTACTTTATATTTTCCAAACGTGTCTGAGGACACAGTCAGGCTGAAACTCTTTCCATTTTCTTTGAAAGAAAAAGCTAAGACGTGGTTACATTCACTACGTCCTATATCTATTGGCACATGAAATGATATGTAAAGAGAGTTCATAAAGAAATTTTTTCCATATCTTAAAATGAACACCCTTAGAAAATCAATCATGAACTTTGCCCAAAGGGAGAATGAAACATTCTTCTAATGTTGGGAGCAGTTCAAAGATTTTATCAGCTCTTGCCCACAACACGATTTTGAAACGTGGCGCATTGTGCACTCTTTCTATGATGGACTGACATCTTCCATGTGCCAATTGGTCGACACAATGTGCAATGGAGAATTTATAAATAAAAATGTCGATGATGTGTGAGATTACTTGGATAGACTTGCTAATACATACAATCCTAGTTGGAGAAATCATCCAAACTTCAGTTGGAGGAATGGACAAACTGCTACCCCTCAAGGTTTCTTCAATCAAATTCCAAATCAAGGGAAACCTCAAGAGGATCCAGTTCTAAAATACATTCAAGACCAAAAGCTATTCAACCAAGAGATCAGATTAGTAATAGGATCACTTACATCATCCATTCAAAGGATAGAATCACACATAATGATTGGAGGAAAGGGGATGCTTCCTGCTCAACCTCTCCCTAATCTCAAACTGCAATATGAGATAAGTGATACAAGCTCTTTTGATCAGATGGAACAGGCCAAATCTATCACCACTCTTAGGAGTGGGAAGACCATTGACAAAACTATTCCAGTTAGGGCTGAAAAGCCTAAGGACCCAGAAGAGGATAACAATGATAGACCTAGCATTGCTCCACAAGAATTAGAACTGAAACTTCAAAAGAAGCCAGTTGCTCCATTTTCCCAACGGTTGGTTATACCAAAACCTCTCTCTAACTCTCAGGATATTCTAGAGGTGTTGAAACAAGTGAAAGTCAACATTCCTTTACTTGATACCGTAAAATAAATACTATGCTAAATTCCTGAAAGACCTATGCACGACCAAAAGACGACAAAGTATTCAAAAGAAGATCTTCTTGACTGAGAAAGTGAGTGTCATCCTAAAGCAAGAGGTGCCGTAGAAATTTAAAGATCCTGGTAGCCTAACTATATCATGTATAATTGAGGATTATCGAATTGATTACGCACTTCTTGACTTAGGAGCGAGCGTCAATCTAATTTCCTACTCGGTATATAAATAGTTAGGTTTGAGTGAATTAAAACCCACCCTAACCACACTACAACTTTCTAATCGCTCTGTGCGTGTACCAAGAGGGATAATTGAGGATGTGTTAGTCTGGGTCGATAGATTTTACTACCCTGTAGACTTTATCATCCTGGATACCGAACCCCTCAATAACATGAGTACTCAGATTCCCGTCATTCTTGATCGTCCATTCCTTGCCACTTCAAATGCAATTATCAATTGCAAGAATGGTGTCATGACTATGTCTTTCAGGAATATGACATTGGAGTCAAACATCTTTTTCAATAACGGCAGAAACTCAGAGGATGATGACGATTTCCACGACATTAACATGATTGATTCTTTCGTGGAAGATAGAATGCTTCTGACCTTATCTTTTGACCCTCTAGAGACGTGTCTGACACACTCTCATGACTTGGATGATGACATGATTAGGGAGAGGTGTTCCTTGCTTAATACTGCGCTGATACTTGAAGTTAACCAGTGGAGGCCACAATTAGAAGAATTGTCCCAAACTGATGTCGTGCCTCTATCGTCTAACCTCAAGTCACTGAAGCTTGACCTAAAACCTTTACCCACTGATTTCGAATATACCCATTTAGGTCAAGAAGAGACATATTTAGTGGTGATTTCATCTCACCTTGAGAACAAACAAGAGAGTATGCTCGTTTCTACTCTCGAAGAAGATAAAGGAGTTGTTGGACCTATCATCACAGATCTCGATAGGATGAATGAACTCCTTTCAACTGAATGTTTCAACTCTTTGGATGATTGCTGGGTACACTTTGTAAATTCAAACGATCCCATGATACAAGAAATAGTGGATGCCTCGCAAGACAATACCTCGGTAGTTGTCACAGACCGAGAAAGCCCTTATTCTGAAGTACCTCCTCCCCCGGATCCTGAATGTTTATCATTAAAGGAAAAGGAGCTGAAAATTAAACTAAAGAGTGAAACTTCGGCGTGTGTTGAGACTACACCACCTACTACAAATTTTTCTGAATTTCATCTACTTGAAGTCTTTGATTCATCATGGTGTACTTACTTCAAAATTTTTTCTGCCACAGGTGAATCATATATACTTTGGACACTTCAGACGATTAAAAGAAAACTTTATGCTGAGGTCCCTCAATTTCTCTGGACATTCACGCTTCAGGACATCCAAGCTTACTGTAAATTGGGCTTTTGGATGATCTTGTTGAAAAACCTTCTGAGAAACTTACCAAGATACTGGTCGACGGAAGAACCTGAATGCATGATTGAGTAGATTTTCCGTGATTCCACAGTTGAGGATTAGAATTTACTGCTTTCATAGGACTAGGTGTTGAGGGTCAAATATTGCATATTAGACCCCAGATATTGTCTGGATTTACGAATATAATGTTGTCTAATGGCTCGTTTTCTCATTCTTGTGTGGCAAAGTGATTTTATGAGCATGGATGGAAAAAGGACGTTAAAAGTTGAGATTTAACGATCTGATGACGCTAAAGGCAAGGGACACACTCCAGGGGACCAAGATTGACAAATATACACGGTCAGAAATTCGAGAAAAGTTAGAAATTGAAGCTCAAGTGGCCTGAAGGACGTCCAGAATACAAGATCACGAGGTTCCCACGATCCGTTCGGCTCGAAACTTCATACGTCGCCTGAGGACCATAAATTAACCGTACATATAAAATTTCAGCCATTGAAGATCTCGAGAAGTGCCCCAACTGACAGATCAGCCCATAAACCGTTGATTCTGGGCCCACCTGATATTTGGAACTGCCTCAAAATTATTATTGACGCCTTAAATGAGGAGTCAAAACAGATGGACGGTGCAGATTTCTCCAAAACAGTGCAATAGACCCCATATGAGATGAGTGTGTACAGTGCACATGTGCACTCGTCGTGCACCATACGAGTTAAGTCGGTCAGCAAGACGCTGACCGACTTTCTTCTTAAAAATAAAAAATAAAAAATAAAATTCGCACCGCATAACGCAGGCCGCTGGCCGTTTTTGCGGATGTTTGTGGGCCCTACTCATTGACCATATGAAAAATCTGACCCGTTCACCGTGTAGAGGGGCTTGAATACTACAAAAACATGCTGACTTTTTGTACCCATGCGTACACATGTGAGCGATACAGGGGCCACAAAAGGGCTGCCCGGTAGCATTCAAATCTGATCTTTTAGTTATTTCTTCTCTGGGACACGTCAATGGACGTTCAAAACCACCCATTCTTGACTGAAATTTCGTTCTGAATTCAATGGACGGGGTGGATTTTCCAGAAAATGCTTCTGTGAGGCCCACCGACCACAACAGTAAAATGGTGCGAAAGGTTTCGTACATCCGCGAAAACTGACTTTTTCGGACAGTTTTGGCCCACCATCTTTGATCATATGGCAGATCTGAACCGTCTATCATGTAGAAGACCCAAGAAAGTACTAAGGGACGGTGTTTCTTTGAAATTTGAGTGAGAAAAGTGGCGTGTTTCATGGTACCGAACTTGGCTGGGAAAATTGCACTCCGTGTCCTGTTACAACTCTGTCACTGACTCCAGCCTTCCAACAGCTATAAAAGGAGGTTTTTGGATGTGGGGAGCATTCATTCAAGGTCTTGGGAGGAAGAATAGAGGGCTCGAGCTTGGGTTTCAACGTGGGCAGAGGAGAGAGAGAGGAGCTTGGTTTTTTTCTTTTCCTTTTCTTTTCCTTTTCTTTTTCCCTTTATTTATTTGGATTGAGCCCATCCATGGGAGGTTAAAACCTCCTAGCTAAGGTTAAGAGGTGAAGCTTGTAGTGAGATGGGAGATTTGATTTTATTTTAATTTTAATGCATGAATTGACTTTGATTTTAGTTAATTATTATGGGAATATTTTTAGTTCTAAATGGTCATATTTCTATTTTCTTTTCATGTTTATGACGTCAGGACGTCCTGTTGTTCACCATAGTCTCCTGGGCATGGTTGGATGACGGTACCCTTCCTAACTTTCATGCATGTGATTGGGTGGTAATTAGTTTAATTCTGTTATTTACCATAGTCTTTTGGGCATGGTTTGGTGATGGAATCCATTCTAATTCATACACCTTTCATCTCTTTGAAAGCTAGATCAATGTCAGTTCAGTTAATTTCCATGAAACATGCATAAGATCTCCCTGATCTCTACAAGTGGATCCTCTGAATCCCTAGTTCCCTTCTTCTGATTTCTCTCAAGTTTATATAATTATTTCACCATTATTTCTCAAATTACATTCAGTTTAGATTTCATCTTAATCTAGTTCTAGTTCTGGTTAGTTTTAGATAACGTACAAGTTTCAGTCCCTTGGGATTCGACCTCGGTCTTACCGAGTTATTACTACATCACAACCCTACACTTGGGGAGTGAACAAGTTTTTGGCGCCGTTGCCGGAGACTGTCGGCTACGTTTTTCTGAAATTAATTAGTTTTAGGATTAGTTTAGGATTAGATTTTTTTTTTTTAGAAATTTTTTCTAGGTTTAGAAGCTTGATTATTTTCCTTATTAGAACTTTTTCCTAACTTAAGAAATTTGCTATTCTTCCTTCTATTTGATTTTTAAAACTAACTTAATTTTTCTGTTTTGTAGGAAACTTCTAATTTAGTAAGCTCTTTCTAATTTTTATTTTTATTTTTTTAGAATTTTTTTTCTTTTCTCTAGAAATTAGTTTACTTTTAATTAGAACTTTCTATTCTTAGAAACTAACTCATTTTGTTTTGTTTTGCAGATTCTTAACCTAGGACTTCAACTTTGGTAACCTCTTTCCATCTTTTCCCTTTATTTTTTAGATTTCTTCTTCTTTTTTTTTAGGTTTAAGTTAGAATTTGAGGGCTGAGTGTGTTTTATGCCCCATTGGGCACGCGACAACACTCGACGTCTCGTGACTGAAGGAGGATTAGTTGAGGGGTTGACTGTCCATCGCAGGACTAGACACCACTTGAATTCTCCTGAGTTAGAAGACGTTATGGCTGAAAATCAACCTCAAGCACTACCCCAACCAAGGGTTGAGGAAGTACATGATGAGAATGAGGTGCATCAGGCACCCCCGCCTCGTACTTTACAAGATTATTTACAACCGGCGGGGGTGAGTACGCCCTCATGCATGATTTTTTCTGAAAATACAGGATATATGGACATCAAGCCAGGAGTTATCCAACTCTTTCCTAAGTTCCATGGGCTTGAGTCTGAAGAACCATATTTGCATCTGAAAGAGTTCGATGAAATCATAGGCACCTTATACTTTCCTAATGTATCTGAGGATACTATTAGGCTGAAACTCTTTCCATTTTCCTTGAAAGAAAAAGCCAAGACGTGGTTACATTCACTGCGTCCTAGATCCATTGGCACATGGAATGATATACAGAGGGAATTTATAAAGAAAATTTTCCCACATCATAAGACAATTACCCTCAGGAGAGCAATCATGAACTTTGCCCAAAAGGAAGATGAAACATTCTTCCAATGTTGGGAAAGGTTCAAGGATCTGGTTAATGCATTCCCACAACATGGCTTTGAAATATGGCGCATTACGAATTTTTTCTATGATGGGCTAACATCTTCCATGCGCCGAATGGTCGAGACAATGTGTAACGGAGATTTTATTAATAAAAATGTTGACGAGGTATGGGATTACCTTGATAGTCTCGCGGAAAAAATACAATCATGGGACTATTACCCAAGAACGAACACCACGTCTAGGCCGACTCATTCAAGGAAAAAAGGAGGAATATATCTCCTGAAAGAGGATAATGATCTTAACGCTAAGGTGGCCAATCTCACCAGAAAATTTGAGGCCATGGAAGGAAGGAAGGAAAAGGTTAATGAAAGTGTTTGCGGCATCTGTGATTGCAACATTCATACTACTGAAAATTGTCCTTCAATACCTGCCTTTTGAGATGTATTGAATGAACAATCTAATGCCGTAAATAACTATCAAAGACCTTTCAATGGACCACCCTCTAATACTTACAATCCTAGCTGAAAAAATCACCCGAATTTTAGTTGGAGGAACAGACAAACTGCTACCCCTCAAGGTTTCTTCAATCAAAATCCAAATCAGGAGAAACCTCAAGAAGAATCGGTTCAAATTTCCATACAAGAGCTGGCGCGGACAATGTAAGGAATTTCAGATTTTATGCAAAAAATAGATTCACGTATGACGACTATGGAAAAAGGGATGCTCCCTGCACAATCACTCCTTAATCCGAAACCGCAATACGAGATAGGTGATCCCAGCTCTTCAAATCAAATGGGGCACGCTAAATCCATCACCACTCTTAGGAGTGGGAAGGTTATTGATAAAACCCTTCCGGTGAGGCCCGAAAAGCCTCAAGAACCAGAAGAGGACAACAATGATGGATCTAGTGGCGCCCCACAAAAATTTGAACCGAAACCTCTAGAAAAGTCAGTTGCTCCGTTTCCCCAACGGTTGATTGAACCAAAACGTCTATCTAACTCTCAGGATATCCTAGAGGTGTTGAAACAAGTGAAAGTCAACATTCCTCTGCTTGACATTGTAAAACAGATACCTTCATATGCTAAATTTCTAAAGGACTTATGCACTACCAAATGACGGAAAAGTGTTCAAAAGAAGATCTCCTTGACTAAAAAAGTGAGTGTCATCCTGAAACAAGATGTGCCACAAAAATTCAAAGATCCCGGTTGCCCAACCATATCATGTGTGATCGGGAACTATCGAATTGATCACGCACTTCTTGACTTGGGAGCAAGCGTCAATCTGATTCCTTACTCGGTATACCAACAGTTAGGTTTGGGTGAATTAAAACCCACTCGAACCACACTACAACTTGCTGATCGTTCTGTTCGTATACCAAGAGGGATCATCGAGGATGTGTTGGTCCAGGTGGATAGATTCTACTACCCTGTTGATTTTATCATCTTGGACACCGAACCCATCAATGACACGAGCACTCAGATTCCCGTCATTCTTGGTCGCCCATTCCTGTCCACTTCAAATACAATTATCAATTGCAGGAATGGTGTCATGACTATGTCCTTTGGAAATTTGACATTGGAATCGAATATCTTTTTCAATAACGGCAGCAACTCAGAGGATGATGACGATTTTCACGATGTTAACATGATTGATTCTTTTGTGGAAGATAGAACGCCTCTCACCTTATCCTCTGATCTTCTAGAGACGTGCCTGGCCCACTCCCATGATCTTGATGATGATATAATTAGGGAGACGTGTGCCATGCTTGATACTGCACCGGTACTTGAAGTTAACCGGTGGAGGCCACACATTGAAGAATTGCCCCAAACTTATGTAGTGCCTCTACCGTCTAACCTCAAGCCACCGAAGCTTGACCTAAAACCTTTACCCTCTGATTTAAAATATGTCTATTTAGGTCAAGATGAGATATACCCGGTGGTGATCTCTGCCCACCTGGAGAAAGAACAGGAGAGTATGCTGATATCTACTCTCATTGAGCATAAGGGAGCTCTTGGATGGACGATAGCGGACCTCAAGGGAATTAACCCATCGATTTGTACTCACCGTATATATCTTGAGGACAATGCAAAGGCAGTTCGGCAATCACAACGTAGACTAAATTCAAACATGAAGGAAGTGGTTAAGGTCGAGGTTCTCAAACTATTGGAAGTGGGGATCATTTACCCCATATCCGATAGTCAATGGGTGAGTCGAACTCAGGTAGTTCCTAAGAAGTCCGGGATCACCATCGTAGCCAATGCCAATAATGAACTCGTGCCAACCAGAGTTACTACTGGTTGGAGAATGTGCATTGACTACAGAAAGCTGAATACCGTCACAAGGAAAGACAACTTTCCTTTGCCCTTCATTGATCAAATTCTGAAAAGGCTAGCTGGTCATTCCTATTATTGTTTCCTTGACGGGTATTCAGGTTATAATCAGATTGAAATCGCCCTTGAGGATCAGGAAAATACCACATTTACATGTCCCTATGGCACCTTTGTTTACAGAAGGATGCCATTCGGGTAATGTAATGCCCCTGCC
Source organism: Magnolia kwangsiensis (assembly GCA_037074715.1). NCBI lineage: Eukaryota > Viridiplantae > Streptophyta > Magnoliopsida > Magnoliales > Magnoliaceae > Magnolia > Magnolia kwangsiensis. The sequence goes on along the minus strand of CM073582.1, from coordinate 12,618,353 downwards.
ACCTTTCAGCGATGCATGACGAGTATCTTTTCTGACATGGTGGGGAAATATTTAGAGGTCTTCATGGATAATTTCTCTGTTTTTGGTTCATCTTTCAGCGAGTGCTTAGTAAGTCTTAAATGTGTACTGAAAAGATGTGAAGAAAAAAATTTGGTACTTAACAAGATAAGAAGAAATTTTTTACCAAGGTGCGTAACTTTTTCTGGGACGATCCATATTTGTTTAAATATTGTCCAGACCAAATCTTAAGGAGATGCGTACCAGACGATGAGCATCAGAGTGTCATCTCCTTCTGTCACTCACAGGCCTGTGGTGGTCACTTTTCTGCTAAAAAGACCACGGCCAAGATTTTACAGTGTGGCTTCTACTGGCCCACTATGTTCAGGGACACTCATGAGTTTTGCAAAGCTTGTGAACGTTGTCAAAAATTGAAAGCATTATCCCGTCGAAATATGATGCCCTTGAATCCCATCCTTATTATAGAAGCATTTGATTGTTGGGGCATTGATTTCATGGGACCATTCCCCCAATCATTTGGAAATCTGTATATTTTGCTCGTCGTAGACTATGTCACTAAATGGGTCGAAGCAATTTCGAACGCAAAAATGACCATCGTACGGTCATTAAATTTTTGAAAGAAAATATCCTGTCGCGGTTCGGAACACCTCGAGCCATCATTAGTGACGGGGGCTCACACTTCTGCAATAGACCATTTGAGAGCTTAATGAAGAAATACGGTATCTCTCATAAGGTGAGCACCCCATACCATCCACCGACAAGTGGACAAGCTGAGATTTCCAATAGGGAGATCAAACATATCCTAGAGAAAACGGTTAACCCTGATCGTAAGGACTGGTCAATCCGATTGACCGATGCCTTATGGGCGTACCGTACTGCTTTCAAAACTCCTATTGGAACATCTCCCTTTAGACTTGTCTATGAGAAAGCCTGTCACTTGCCTGTGGAATTGGAACATAAAGCATACTGGGCGATCAAAAATCTGAATTTCAATCTGGACAACGCTGGCTCGCTACGCAAACTTCAGTTAAATGAACTTGAAGAAATCCGGAACGATGCGTACGAAAACTCGAGAATTTACAAGGACAGGATGAAGGCGTTTCATGATCAACATATTCTACGAAATCATTCACGCCAGGTCAGAAAGTCCTCTTGTATGACTCTCAACTACATCTCTTTCCGGGTAAGCTTCGATCTCGTTGGACCGGCCCTTACATTGTTGTTACTGCTTATCCTCATGGGGCCGTCGAGATAAGAGATCCCGACAATGGCAAGGAGTTTAAAGTTAATGGACATCGATTAAAGCCATTTGTTGAGACATTTGATTCAGAGGACATGTCCATGCCTCTGATTGCTCCTGTTTACCAGGACTGATCTCCTAGTCTGATGGAGGTATAGGTAGGTTTATCGCTTTCATAGGTTTATGATAGTCGCTTTCATAGGTTAGTTAGTTCAATGTTTGTGGGTAACATTACCGCAAACCCTCACGAGACTACAACTCGTCCACTAGGGGTAACCTAGGGGTTTAAAGGCTTGTTGCATACACTAAATGCAATCGAGAGCACCTGTGAAAGTGGTATAGGTAGGATTTTATTTTTGTTCTGCTTTCTCTCTCATGCTAACAAGCTTCCATGCTGTGATCTATTGGAAACTCTCTTGATTCGTTATTCAGGTACTATCTTCCCATCACTTCTCATTTACTTTCGTTGTCCCATGTGCACTGCATGTTTATATCTTTTACATTGAGGACAATGTAGATTTTAGGTTGGGGGTGGGAAATTAGGTAACCTAATCAGTATTTTCTTGGTCTTGAGCAACAATTGTGAAAAATTTTGAATTTTTCTGAAAATTTTTATGAATTCGAAGTGATTTTGACAGATATCCCTAATTTAGATTTTCAAGGTACATAATGGTGGATTTATGACTCTTGGATTCCATATCTATTAGATTTCATAGTTAAGTGAATTATTAATCCATGATTAGAAGTTGTAAACATTGATTGAATCATGATTTCAGGACACGTCTTGCTTACACATTAAGATTTCAGTTCCATATCGAAGGATTAACTTGGTAATCACTAAGCACGAAAGGAACCAGTCTGAAATATCTTGCCATCAGGGTATAAAAATTGAACAGGTTGGACAATTAATCTTCACCATGGGTTTACTCACTACAGGTGAAGGTTTGATTCCCCAAGGTTAAACATTCAAAAAAAATAAATTTATTAGGTAATTGGTCTTTTGCCATAGGTTTGCTCCCTATTGGTAAGGATTTGATTCCTCTTTTTGGCATGACTATTAATGGAAAAATAAAAAGTTGAAAAGATCAAAAGATGAAATTTATGAGGCAAGTTTGGTTATCATGAATTCTCTTGCTGGTTACCAATGAGATCCTGAAATAACAAATTCAATCTTAATGTGATTAGCTGAGATTACACTATACATCCATGGATCTCAATGTTTAAAATTTTTCTAATTGATGGATTAATGCTTTACACTTGATTATGAAGTCTACGGTGCGCTTGAGCTCAGGAGAATACAATTTCTAACATTCATGAATATTAAATTTCTCGTATTTTGTTCAAAATCTCACTTGATTTCATAGAAAGTTCTCCTATAATTCTCAACTTATTTTTCGCATACTTTGCTCGGGACTAGCAAAATGCTGGTTGGGGGTTGTGTTGAGGGTCAAATATTGCATATTAGACCCCAGATATTGTCTGGATTTACGAATATAATGCTGTCTAATGGCTCGTTTTCTCATTCTTGTGTGGCAAAGTGATTTTATGAGCATGGATGGAAAAAGGACGTTAAAAGTTGAGATTTAACGATCTGATGACGCCAAAGGCAAGGGACACACTCCAGGGGACCAAGATTGACAAATATACACGGTCAGAAATCCGAGAAAAGTTAGAAATTGAAGCTCAAATGGCCTGAAGGACGTCCAGAATACAAGATCACGAGGTTCCCACCATCCGTTCGGCTCGAAACTTCATACGTCGCCTGAGGACCATAAATTAACCGTACATATAAAATTTCAGCCATTGAAGATCTCGGGAAGTGCCCCAACTGACAGATCAGCCTATAAACCTTTGATTCTGGGCCCACCTGATATCTGGAACTGCCTCAAAATTATTATTGACACCTTAAATGAGGAGTCAAAACAGATAGACGGTGCAGATTTCTCCAAAACAGTGCAATGGACCTCATATGAGATGAGTGTGTACAGTGCACATGTGCACTCGTCGTGCACCATACGAGTTAAGTCGGTCAGCAAGACGCTGACCGACTTTCTTCTTAAAAAAATAAAATAAAATAAAAATTTGCACCCCATAACGCAGGCCGCTGGCCGTTTTTGCGGATGTTTGTGGGCCCTACCCATTGACCATATGAAAAATCCGACCCGTTCACTGTGTAGAGGGGCTCGAATACTACAAAAACATGCTGACTTTTTGTACCCATGCTTACACACGTGAGCGATACAGGGGCCACAAAAGGGCTGCCCGGTAGCATTCAAATCTGATCTTTTAGTTATTTCTTCTCTGGGACACGTCAATGCACGTTCAAAACCACCCATTCTTAACTAAAATTTCGTTCTTAATCCAATGGACGGGGTGGATTTTCCAGAAAATGCTTCTGTGGGGCCCACCGACCACAACAGTGAAACGGTGCGAAAGGTTTCGCACATCCGTGAAAACTGACTTTTTCGGACAGTTTTGGCCCACCATCTTTGATCATATGGCAGATCTGAACCGTCTATCATGTAGAGGACCCAAGAAAGTACTAAGGGACGGTGTTTCTTTAGAATTTGAGCGAGAAAAGTGGCGTGTTTCATGGTACCGAACTTGGCTGCGAAAATTGCACTCCGTGTCCTGCTACAACTCTGTCACTGACTCCAGCCTTCCAGCAGCTATAAAAGGAGGTTTTTGGACGTGAGGAGCATTCATTCAAGGTCTTGAGAGGAAGAATAGAGGGCTCGAGCTTGGGTTTCAACGTGGGAAGAGGAGAGAGAGAGGAGCTTGGTTTTTTTTCTTTCCCTTTTCTTTTTCTTTTCTTTTTCTCTTTACTTATTTGGATTGAGCCCATCCATGGTAGGCTAAAACCTCCTAGCTAGGGTTAAGAGGTGAAGCTTGTAGTGAGATGGGAGATTTGATTTTATTTTAATTTTAATGCATGAATTGACTTTGATTTTAGTTAATTATTATGGGAATATCTTTAGTTCTTAATGGTCTGTTGTGACTGAAATTACAATGGGTCTACGATGCTTTGAATATTTCTATTTCCTTTTCATGTTTATGACGTCAGGACGTCCTGTTGTTCACCATAGTCTCCTGGGCATGGTTGGATGACGGTACCCTTCCTAACTTTCATGCATGTGATTGGGTGGTAATTAGTTTAATTCTGTTGTTTGCCATAGTCTTTTGGGCATGGTTTGGTGATGGAATCCATTCTAATTCATACACCTTTCATCTCTTTGAAAGCTAGATCAATGTCAGTTCAGTTAATTTCCATAAAACATGCATAAGATCTCCCTGATCTCTACAAGTGGATCCTCTGAATTCCTAGTTCCCTTCTTCTGATTTCTCTCAAGTTTATATAATTATTTCACCATTATTTCTCAAATTACATTCAGTTTAGATTTTATCTTAATCTAGTTCTAGTTCTGGTTAGTTTTAGATAACGTACAAGTTTCAGTCCCTTGGGATTCGACCTCGGTCTTACCGAGTTATTACTACATCACAACCCTACACTTGGGGAGTGAACACTAGGGTAATTTGCTTTATGCTGTTCTAGGTTAGATGGTTTTATGTCATTAGATTAGTTTGCTTCCTGCATTATTTTAGGATAGTTTGTTTAAATTCGTGTCTTCACTCTCGTGCTAACCGCTTTCATACTGCTATATCTTGAAAAGTCTCTCTCTCGATTCGTTATCCAGCTATTATCTTCCCATCACTTTACTTTCGTTGTCCCATTTGCATTGCGTGCTCATATCTTTTATATTGAGGACAATGTAGATTTTAGGTTGGGGGTGCGAGATTAGGTTTCCTAATCAGTATTTTCCTGGTCTTGAGCAAAAATTGTGAAATTTTTTAAAATTTTCTGAAAATTCTTATGAATTTGATGCGATTTTGATAGCCATCTATGACTTAGAATTTCAAGATACGCGATGTTGGTAATTTATAACTCTTGGATTCAATATCTAGTAGATTTCACAATTAAGTCTGAATTGTTAATTCATGATTAGAAGTTTTAAACATTGATTGAGTCACGATTTTACATATCACATCTCGCTTACAGATTAAGGTTTAGTTTAATATTAAAGGATTGACTTGGTAATCATTAAGCATGAAAGGAACTAGCCTGGAAAATTTGTCGATCATGATCGATTGAAAAAAAAAACAACAACAGATACCTTTGGAAAGGGTTGGGTGAATAATCTTCACGATAAGTTTGCTCCCTATAGGTGAGGGTTAATTCTCCAAGAATGACAGTTGAAAAAGGTTCGGTGTACGGTCTTGCCCATAGGTTTGCTCCCTATAGGTGCGGTGCAAATTCGATCCCCCTCCCCCTCGATGGAAAAATCAAAAGCTAGAAAACTGAAAAGAATGATTTGTGAGACAAATTTTAGTTATCATGAATTCTCTTGTTGGTTACCAATGATATCCTGAAATAGAGAGTGAATTTTAATGATGATAAGCTAAGATTATACTATACACCCATGGAACTCAATGTTTGGAATTGTCTTAATTAATGGATTAATATTTGAACTTAATTATGAAGTTTACTGTGCACTAAAGTACAGGAGAAAGTAATACCCAACATTCATGCATCTTAAAATTCTCGTATCTGGATAATTTTGTAAAATTCACTCGAGTACATAGAAATTATCCTGTAGTTCTCAACTTATTTTTCGCATACCTTACTCGGGACTAGCAAGATGCTGGTTGGGGGTTGTGTTGAGGGTCAAATATTGCATATCAGACCCCATTTATTGCCTAGATTTATGAACATGGTACTGTTTAATGGCCCGATTTAATCGTTTTTGTGATGCAAGGTGGATTTATAAGAGTGGACTGAAAAGGGTGCTAAAAGCATAGAGTTAATGCTCTGATGACACCAAAGGCAAATGAAGGACTCCAGGGGACTAATATTGACGAAATTACACGTCAGGGATCCGTGAAAATCGAGAAACTGAAGCTTAAGTGGCCTGAAATTGGTTCAAAATGCAAGATCACATGGTTTCTACCATTCGATTGATACGAGATTTCATACATATGATGGGGGCCATAAATTAACTATACATATTAAATTTCAGCTATTGAAGATCTCTGAAAGTGGGCCAACGAATAGATCAGCCCCTTAATTCACTAAGTGGGGTCCACCTGCTATCTAGATATGCTTAAAAATTAGTTTCAATGCATTAAATGATGTGACAAAATGGATGGATGGAGCGGATTCCTCACGAACTTCACGTTGGGACAAACGAACGTGAGGTGTGTGCGAAGTGTACATGCACCCGCTGTGCACCCGACCGAACGGATCAGTCCAAGGCGGTTTGACCGAGTCTCTCCTACAAAAATGGCAACTTCCGTGAATGGGTTCTGCTGCTGCATAAACGGACGAACAGAGTCTGTTTAAGGAAAGCTGTGGGCCACCATCATGGCCCACACAAGTGATCCAAGCCGTCCATCATGAAGAGGAGGTCGTGAGAATCAACCCTATGATGAATTCGAACATCCATGCACGCGCATGTGCCGATCACAGTAGGTGAAAAGGGGTTGTCTACAACCGTTGAAGCGGAATCACTCCCCTGGGCTGCGTAATCAACATTCCAAAACTGGCCATCTTAGAATGGTTTTTGTGAGAAACCTGGTGGACGGTGTGGATTTCTCGTTAAACCATCACAAGTGGACCTCACCAAGATCAGCACCGACCTCCTTCCGCAAGGTCTGTTACAAAGGGTCTGAGACCTGGACGCTGCAGCAGTTTTACGTCCATGGCCAGGATCGGTCTAATGATCCTGGCCGTTTAAAATCATCCTCAGGTTAGGCCGACCAAATTTAGGGTGCCTGAATGGTTTAGATCTTGCATCAGTTGAAGATTTTGGTGGAAACTCTCACCAATCCTCGATTGCGTAAAAAAATTTCGCAGCAGCTGCGTCCGCACTTGTAACATCCCGAATTTTTCACTGTTTTGGATTTTCAAAAATCTTTTTTTTTTTATTAATTAACTTATAACATCACTTAATGACCATTAACACTCAATGTTAGTTTATATAGGGGTGGTAACAGTAAAGAACCGCACAAGTCCGATTAATCAACTGTAGGAAACCACCGAATCTGCCCGATCACTTGAACATCAGGTGTAGTCCCATGATTTACTCACATAGGACCCAAACCCAACCGAACCGTCGCTAACTAATCAATACGAGCATAACTAAATTATAAATCTGACCGAAGCCAAGTCAGATAAGGCCCGAATCTTAACTAATAAACCAAATCAACCCTTGTAACGTCCTGTCCAATCAGCACAGTGTCCTGGGTCGTCCACGTAGAATTTACCATAGGACCATTAGTTTAAATTGCTCATGGTGGGGTATCAAAAGTTAATTAACCCATAATTAGCCCATTAGAGTAGACTAGACAGGCCATGATAGGACCTGGTGTGGGCCTCCAAGCCATATTACAGTGTGCACCTGACGACAGCCCATGCGGGCCCTATAACGACATGAGAATGTCAGAAAATTATAAAACTTTAGGGAACCATAAATCTCACTGGGCTTATGCTCCATCACGGACCACAGACTCATTAGGCACCCAGAAGTTAGTTGTCCGAGCCGTTCCATCAGCACTTAGCAACCCACCCAAGGCCATAGTTAGAATCTGGTATGGGATAATGAAACTAAGACTCCGGACTTTCAGCCGTCAGATTTCCTTAAAATTTATAGTGAAGGTCTAATGTAGTGTCGTACACTCGTCCACAAAATCTGGAACCCGATCATGACCGGTAACCGTTGATTGCAAATCAAATCCGTACAATCAAACCAAATATCCGATCATCCCCAAAATTTACATGGCCCTTCATCGGGCCATGGTCTACCTATCCTATAAGTTTCATGGCCAGAGGACTACCAGAACCTCTCCAATCACTGGAATAAACCCCATAGGGCCACTTAAGGATCGGGACCATATGGTCAAACCCCACATCCGCTTATCCGTTTGATCCCAAGTTTTGCATGGCCCTTCATCGGGCCATGGATCACCTATCCTACGATATATATCGATATGTACACCCCATAGTGGGCCCTAGATCTTAGAAAGACCCTCTCATAGGTCTAGTATAGTAAAAACTTGGCCCTTAGGGCCATTTACACCAATTTTAACATTATAAAAAGGCCTTCTCTTAGGCACCCCTCTCCCCATATGATTTTTGCCCTAGGAAAAGAAAGAAAGAAAGAAAAAGAGAGAGAAAGAGAAAGAGAGGAAGAAAGAGTGAAAGAGAGAGTGAAGGAGAGTTAAGGTAGACCTTAGATCGAGGTGGGGCCCAAGGGAATCAACCCTTTCAACTCCCTATCCTTTCTCCAAAGGAAACCCTCCTTCATAACCTCAACAATCGTCTATGGGTCATCTAAGTAAGATCTTTCACCCATTCTTCTTGAAAATTCATGTATTAAGAAGAGATTGGCTTAAAATTCTAACATGCAAAAGCTTATTCTAGGGATTCCGACTAATTGACCACAAGCCCTCAATCCTAGGTCATTTTCTGAATCTCTAACGATCCATACGTGCGGACTATTGCTCTTAGGTGGTCTAGTACCAATTCTATTATGAGTTTAATGATTTTGGTTGCTTAGATGCTGTGATTGGAGAATCTAGAGAAACCCTAGGAATTGTATGTCGATATGAAATTGTATGTTTGACTCTCTCATGATGTGTTCTTGCCTCTAACATGATTTTATGTATGATTGATTACATGCTCATGCCTTGTTCATTTTTTCTACATGTTGTTGATTCATGGTATATATGATTCACTACTCTTGTGCATATAATTTCCTATGATGGAGGAAGTGCTTAACTTCCTCACAAAATCAGATACTCACATACACTTTGTTTCATGATAGCGGTAGCTTGCTTGTTAGGAATATTTGATTCGTCTGATTGAGTTGTATGAAATTATGATGTTGATATACTAGTTGATAACTTGAATAGTTGGCATGTTATGGATTACCATCATACCCTTGGGTTGGTCAGGAACATGAGGAGAGCGAAGGTGGTCCCGTTGGTAGAACCGCCTCGAGACTAAACCTATGGATTTAGATGGGTATGTTCGGGTGGTTGTAGTTTGACTACATGGGTCTGACTACATGGGTCTCTTGTGCCCGATGTCACTAGTCTCACGCTCGTCTGACTCTTGCAGTTTAGTCTACTGTCTGACCAACTTTGATTGTTAACCCTGATTGCTCACATATGTTTGGAACTTGAACCACCCTACAACCATTATAACCCATCAATAACCTACTCAAAACTGGTCCACAGCCTCGTGACCTGGGCATGGTGGAATGGGACACTGTGTCCGAGCTGTCGGCCTATACTGTGACCGCAAGCGATCCCTTTCTCTCGGCACTCCTCATGTGCTTGAAGTCAGAGATGAGGAACCCGACGGGATCACGGACAACGAGGTCTCGGCCTCACCCATTGGGGGGTCTTGGCCTCGCAATCGGCTTAGGGCATTGATACGTGGGGTGCATCAGATTTTCCAACCTGCTGGATGAATAGACTTAACTAATACCTTAGCTAACACGATCGCATTACATCGCATTAGTTAGGGTGGCGACTCGAAAGTCGAGGTCACTTTGAGGGAGTGCTGTCATATGTGATCGTTAGATGAAGTCGCTCGAGGGAGTGTTGTAACGAGGGCATGCATCATATCATTCTGCATGCATGCATTTTAAATAAGAGTTGCTAGGTATTGTTGATTATCTGCATTTCATTAAGTTCATATTATAATTGATGCATGTTAAAACTTAAGACTAATAGTACCCACTGAGTTGATCACTCACTCCCACTATGGGACGGTGTTTTAAAACACCAACCAGACTCTTCAGTAATTGCAGGTGACGTAGGGTGTGAGGGCACTGGTGACACGAGCCTCGAGGAGGAGGATGAGTTCTCCTACTTCCAGTTGATGAGCGGTTCTCCATCGGCTTAGGTGACTAGATTCTGGAGCGTTGAGTTGTGGGCTCAGCGCACCATTCTTTTGGATATATGATTCTTTTTATGATTTTTGTTAGGCAACGCCTTGGGCGACAACTTTATATTCTTTTGGACTTGTACATATATATCTCTTTCACTTCAGTAGATTAGTTGTGGTTGCATTTCATGCTCCAAGTAATTTCGGACTACGCGTTTAAACTTGATTAATCTTAAAACCATAAAATTGATGATAAGTGACACTCGGGAACTCGGGAGTCGAGCGTATGTACGACCCCCAATTTTTCAGGGCGTTACAACACTCCAGCTGATTTTCTCCCTTACGCAGGTCTCCACCGACAGTCCCTTCACAGCTATAAAGAGGGAGAGAAAGAGAGGGCATGGGGCTAGTAGATTGCAAGGAAGAGAAAGAGAGAGTTTGAGATTAGAGATTCTTCAGTTTTTTTGTTCTTTTTTTAGTTATGGAGAGATCTAGTCCGTCCATGTCGGGCTAAACCTCTTAGCTAGGGCTAAGAGGTGAAGCTTGTAGCATGATGGGAGAGCCTTTGCTTATGTTTATTATTTAGACTGAACTGATTTTAATTATAGTTTGATTAAGGGAATGTTTTTAGTTTTTAATGGTCTGTTGTGACTAAAATTACAATGAGTCTCCGATAGCTTTGAGCATTTTCTTTTCCTTTATGTTTATGACGTCAGGAAGCCCTGTTGTTCACCATTGTCTCCTGGGCATGGTCGGATGTTGGTACCCTTCCTAACCCTCATATCATGTTGATTAGTTGGTAATTAGTTTATTTCTGTTGTTTGATTTGTCTCCTAGGCATGGTTTGGTGATGGAATCCATTCTAATTCATATACCTTTCATCTCTTGAAAACTATATCAATGACAGTTCAGTTAATTTCCATAATTCTTGAAGTAGGCGTAAGATCTCCCTGATCTCTACAAGTGGATCTTCTGAATCACTAGTTTCCTTCCTCTGATTTCTACAAGTTTTTAGATAATATTTCACCATTATTTCTTCAAATTTTTTTAATTTAAATTATATCTTAGTCTAGTTTTAGTTTTACTTAGTTTCAAATAACGTACAGGTTTTAATCCTTTGGGATTCGACCTCGGTATTACTGAGTTTATTACTACATCACAACCTTGCACTTGGGGTGTGAACAGTTGTAGATTTCACATCTACACATATGTGGCATGCTCGTCTGTGCTACATGAGTGAGCGAGGCATGAAGGTACTATCTAATCGTTGTTTGATTCTAGCATTTAAAAATTCTAAATTAGATATATGCGAGCATTGTATATATGGTAAACAATCTATATTATCTTTTAAAATTGGAAAATATGTATGTAAGGGAATGCTTGATTTTGTGCACTTTGACGTATGGGGGGCTATTGCTATAAGTTTCCATTGAAGGTCGTCATGGTTTGTTTCATTCATTAACGACTACTCCAGGAAAGTTTGGATTTACTTCATAAAATGTAAATTTGAACTTTTCACCATATTTAAACAATGAAAAACAATGGTGGAAAAATAGTTAGCGCAAAAAATAAAAGTTTTAAGAACTGAAAATGGTGGAGAATTCACTTTCACTGAGTTTAGTGAATATTGCAAGGATGAAGGGATCATCAGGTATAACATAGTGTGCCACACTCCCGAACAAAATGGTGTGGTTGAGGGAATGAATCAGACTCTCTTGAAGAGGGCCCGATGCATGTTAAATAATGTTGCGTTGGACAAAGATCTATAAACAAAGGTCGTTAACACAACTTGCTATTTGGTGAATTGGTCCCCATCTACAACAATTAAATGTAAAATCTTAGAGAAAGTATGGATTAGTCATAAGATGAACTATTTATATTTACACATATTTGGTTGTGAAGCTTACTCTTATGTATCGTCAGTTGAGAAAGATAAGCTAAACTAAAGAGCCAAAAAGTATATTTTTGTTGGCTATGGTTGTAGTGTGAAAGGTTACGAGTTATTCGATAAGGTCACATGCAAGGTCATCACTAGTCGTGATGTTAGATTTGATGAAAGTTTTCTATTCCACAAGAATCACTACGCCAAAATAGCGAAAAAAGGACGGTCAAAAACCGTCTCAAAAGGCCAAAAAGGACGGTCCTGGACCGTCGCAACGGCCGTTAAATTTTGATGTGTTGTATTTTTTGAAGGACGGCCATAAACTGTCTCTAAATAAGGACGGTCATTGACCGTCTCTAAAGAAGGACGGTCATAGACCATTTATAATGGTAGGTATAAGCGGAGTTATATGAAGCTTAAAAGGACGGTCTATGACCGTCCGTAAAAAGACCGTCCATAAAAAGGACGGCCTATGACCGTTAATAAAAAGGACGGTTATAGACCATCTCGTATGAACCTGAAAAAGACGGTCATGGACCGTCTCTTATGAACCGAAAATGGATGGTCGTAGACCATCCTTTAAAAGGACGGTCATGAACCGTCTCTTATGAGTCTGAAAAGGACGGTCATGGATAGTCTCTTATGAACTTGAAAAGGACGGTCTTCAGCCGTCTCGTATTTGCTTATCCACCTGTTCATATCATATTTCTTCCCAATATACACCTGTTACAACATCATATTCTTCTTGATATACACCTGTTATATAATATATTTCATCATATTCACATTCACATCCATCTAAATTCAAACTACGTAAATCCATCCAAAAAAAACTACATTCATCCAAATATAAACTACATCCATCCAAACACAAACAATATACACCTGTTACAATATCATATTCTTCATAATATACACCTGTTATATGCACCTGTTATATAATATATTTCGTTATATTCACATTTACATCCATCTAAACCCAAACTACATAAATCCATCCAAGCATAAACTACATTCATCCAAACATAAACTACATCCATCCAAACACAAACAATCTTCCACATTACATTCATCCACACATAAATACATTAACATCATAAATAAAAAAAGAAAATCAGCAACAATTTTCTTTTTGTCTTTCATCTAGTAAAAAAAGGTTTAGGTTTATGTTTTACTTTATAGGTTAAGGTTTAGGTTTTAGGTTTAGGTTAAGGTTAGATTATAAGTTATAAGTTTAGGTTATAGGTTATATGTTAAGGTTTTAGGTCATAGGTTTTGGTTTAGGTTAAATGTTATAAGTTTAGGTTAAGGTTTATTTTATAAGCTATAGGTTTAGGGAATTGAGAATAGGTTAAGGTTTAGGTTTAAGAAATCGGGTTCGGGTTTGGGATTGGGTTTATGTTTGGGTTTTCAAGTTTAGGTTTACGTTTAAGTTAGGGAGTTGATATTAGGATTAGATGTAGGTTTAGGTTTAGGGATTTGATAATAAATTTAAGTTTTAGGTTTAGGTTTAGGTTACAGGTTTAGGTTATAGGTTTAGGTTTAGGTTATATGCTATAGGTTTAGGGAATTGAGAATAGGTTAAGGTTTAGGTTTAGGAAATCGGGTTCGGGTTTGGGATCGGGTTTAGGTTTAAGTTTAGGTTAGGGAGTTGAGATTAGGATTAGGTGTAGGTTTAGGTTTAGGGATTTGAGAATACATTTAGGTTTTAGGTTTAGGTTTAGATTTTATGTTATAGGTTAAGGTTTAGGTTAAGGCTTAGGTCATAGGTTTTGGTTTAAGTTAAGGTTATAGGTTTAGGTTTAGGTTAAGGTTTAGATTATAGGTTATAGCTTTAGGGAATTGAGAATAGGTTAAGGTTAAGTTTGAGGTCATAGGTTTTGGTTTAGGTTAAGGTTAAGGTTTAGGTTTAGGTTATAAGCTATAGGTTTAGGGAATTGAGAATAGGTTAAGGTTTAGGTTTAGGAAATCGGGTTCGGGTTTGGGATCGGGTTTAGGTTTAAGTTTAGGTTAGGGAGTTAAGATTATGATTAGGTGTAGGTTTAGGTTTAGGGATTTGAGAATACATTTAGGTTTTAGGTTTAGGTTTAGATTTTAGGTTATAGGTTAAGGCTTAGGTCATAGGTTTTGGTTTAAGTTAAGGTTATAGGTTTAGGTTTAGGTTAAGGTTTAGGTTATAGGTTATAGCTTTAGGGAATTGAGAATAGGTTAAGGTTAAGTTTTAGGTCATAGGTTTTGGTTTAGGCTAAGGTTAAGGTTTAGGTTTAGGTTATAAGCTATAGGTTTAGGGAATTGAGAATAGGTTAAGGTTTAGATTTAGGAAATCGGGTTCGGGTTCGGGATCGGGTTTAGGTTTGGGTTTTCACATTTAGGTTTAGGTTTAGGTTTGGGAGTTGAGATTAGGATTAGGTGTAGGTTTAGGTTAAGGGATTTGAGAATACAATTTAGGTTTTAGGTTTAGGTTTAGGTTTTACTTTATAGGTTAAGGTTTAGGTTAAGGTTAGATTATAGTTTATAAGTTTAGGTTATAGGTTACAGGTTAAGGTTTTACGTCATAGGTTTTGGTTTAAGTTAAAGGTTATAGGTTTAGGTTTAGGTTTAGGTTAAGGTTAAGGCTTAGGTTTAGGTTTAGTTTATAAGCTATAGGTTTAGGGAATTGCGAATAGGTTAAGGTTTAGGTTTAGGAATTCGGGTTCGGGATCGGGTTTAGATTTGGGTTTTCAAGTTTAGGTTTATATTTAGGTTAGGGAGTTGAGATTAGGATTAGGTGTAGGTTTAGGTTTAGGTTTATGTTAAGATTTGTGTTTAGGTTTAGGTTTAGGTTTAGGTTATAAGCTATAGGTTTAGGGAATTGAGAATAGGTTAAGGTTTAGGTTTAGGAAATCGGGTTCGGGTTTAGGTTTAAGTTTAGGTTAGGGAGTTGAGATTAGGATTAGGTGTAGGTTTAGGTTTAGGGATTTGAGAATACATTTAGGTTTTAGGTTTAGGTTTAGATTTTAGGTTATAAGTTAAGGTTTAGGTTAAGGCTTAGGTCATAGGTTTTGGTTTAAGTTAAGGTTATAGGTTTAGGTTTAGGTTAAGGTTTAGGTTATAGGTTATAGCTTTAGGGAATTGAGAATAGGTTAAGGTTAAGTTTTAGGTCATAGGTTTTGGTTTAGGTTAAGGTTAAGGTTTAGGTTTAGGTTATAAGCTATAGGTTTAGGGAATTGAGAATAGGTTAAGTTTTAGGTTTAGGAAATCGGGTTCGGGTTTGGGATCGGGTTTAGGTTTAAGTTTAGGTTAGGGAGTTGAGATTAGGATTAGGTGTAGGTTTAGGTTTAGGGATTTGAGAATACATTTAGGTTTTAGGTTTAGGTTTAGATTTTAAGTTATAGGTTAAGGTTTAGGTTAAGGCTTAGGTCATAGGTTTTGGTTTAAGTTAAGGTTATAGGTTTAGGTTTAGGTTAAGGTTTAGGTTATAGGTTATAGCTTTAGGGAATTGAGAATAGGTTAAGGTTAAGTTTTAGGTCATAGGTTTTGGTTTAGGATAAGGTTAAGGTTTAGGTTTAGGTTATAAGCTATAGGTTTAGGGAATTGAGAATAGGTTAAGGTTTAGGTTTAGGAAATCGGGTTCGGGTTCGGGATCGGGTTTAGGTTTGGGTTTTCACGTTTAGGTTTAGGTTTAGGTTTGGGAGTTGAGATTAGGATTAGGTGTAGGTTTAGGTTAAGGGATTTGAGAATACAATTTAGGTTTTAGGTTTAGGTTTAGGTTTTACTTTATAGGTTAAGGTTTAGGTTAAGGTTAGATTATAGTTTATAAGTTTAGGTTATAGGTTACAGGTTAAGGTTTTAGGTCATAGGTTTTGGTTTAAGTTAAAGGTTATAGGTTTAGGTTTAGGTTTAGGTTAAGGTTAAGGTTTAGGTTTAGGTTTAGTTTATAAGCTATAGGTTTAGGGAATTGCGAATAGGTTAAGGTTTAGGTTTAGGAATTCGGGTTCGGGATCGGGTTTAGATTTGGGTTTTCAAGTTTAGGTTTACATTTAGGTTAGGGAGTTGAGATTAGGATTAGGTGTAGGTTTAGGTTTAGGTTTATGTTAAGATTTATGTTTAGGTTTAGGTTTAGGTTTAGGTTATAAGCTATAGGTTTAGGGAATTGAGAATAGGTTAAGGTTTAGGTTTAGGAAATCGGGTTTGGGTTTGGGATCGGGTTTAGGTTTAAGTTTAGGTTAGGGAGTTGAGATTTGGATTAGGTGTAGGTTTAGGTTTAGGGATTTGAGAATACATTTAGGTTTTAGGTTTAGGTTTAGATTTTAGGTTATAGGTTAAGGTTTAGGTTAAGGCTTAGGTCATAGGATTTGGTTTAAGTTAAGGTTATAGGTTTAGGTTTAGGTTAAGGTTTAGGTTATAGGTTATAGCTTTAGGGAATTGAGAATAGGTTAAGGTTAAGTTTTAGGTCATAGGTTTTGGTTTAGGTTAAGGTTAAGGTTTAGGTTTAGGTTATAAGCTATAGGTTTAGGGAATTGAGAATAGGTTAAGGTTTAGGTTTAGGAAATCGGGTTCGGGTTTGGATCGGGTTTAGGTTTAAGTTTAGGTTAGGGAGTTGAGATTAGGATTAGGTGTAGGTTTAGGTTTAGGGATTTGATAATACATTTAGGTTTTAGGTTTAGGTTTAGATTTTAGGTTATAGGTTAAGGTTTAGGTTAAGGCTTAGGTCATAGGATTTGGTTTAAGTTAAGGTTATAGGTTTAGGTTTAGGTTAAGGTTTAGGTTATAGGTTATAGCTTTAGGGAATTGAGAATAGGTTAAGGTTAAGTTTTAGGTCATAGGTTTTAGTTTAGGCTAAGGTTAAGGTTTAGGTTTAGGTTATAAGTTATAGGTTTAGGGAATTGAGAATAGGTTAAGGTTTAGGTTTAGGAAATCGGGTTCGGGTTCGGGATCGGGTTTAGGTTTGGGTTTTCAAGTTTAGGTTTAGGTTTAGGTTTGGGAGTTGAGATTAGGATTAGGTGTAGGTTTAGGTTAAGGGATTTGAGAATACAATTTAGGTTTTAGGTTTAGATTTAGGTTTTACTTTATAGGTTAAGGTTTAGGTTAAGGTTAGATTATAGTTTATAAGTTTAGGTTATAGGTTACAGGTTAAGGTTTTACGTCATAGGTTTTGGTTTAAGTTAAAGGTTATAGGTTTAGGTTTAGGTTTAGGTTAAGGTTAAGGTTTAGGTTTAGGTTTAGTTTATAAGCTATAGGTTTAGGGAATTGCGAATAGGTTAAGGTTTAGGTTTAGGAATTCGGGTTTGGGATCGGGTTTAGATTTGGGTTTTCAAGTTTAGGTTTACATTTAGGTTAGGGAGTTGAGAATAGGATTAGGTGTAGGTTTAGGTTTAGGTTTATGTTAAGATTTATGTTTAGGTTTAAGTTTAGGTTTATGTTATAAGCTATAGTTTAGGGAATTGAGAATAGGTTAAGGTTTAGGTTTAGGAAATTGGGTTTAAGTTTGGGATCGGGTTTAGGTTTAGGTTTTCAAGTTTAGTTTTGGGTTTAGGTTAGGGAGTTGAGATTAATATTAGGTGTAGGTTTAGTTTTACGGATTTGAGAATACATTTAGGATTTAGGTTTAGGTTTAGGTTATAGGTTATAGGTTAAGGTTTAGGTTATAGGTTTAGGTTAAGGTTAGGTTATAGGTAATAAGTTTAGGTTATAGGTTATAGGTTAAAGTTTTAGGTTTATGAAATCGGTTTAGGTTTAGGAATTCGGGTTCGGGTTTAGGTTTGGGTTTTCAAGTTTAGGTTTAGGTTTAGGTTAGGGAGTTAAGATTAGGATTAGGTGTAGGTTTATGTTTAGGGATTTGAGAATACATTTAGGTTTTAGGTTTAGGTTTAGGTTTTAGGTTAAGGTTTAGGTTTAGGTTTTAGGTTTAGGTTAAGGTTAGGTTGTAGGTTATAAGTTTAGGTAATGGGTTATAGGTTAAAGTTTTAGGTTTAGGAAATCGGGTTCGGGTTCGGGATCGGGTATAGGTTTAGGTTAAAGTTTAAGTTAGGGAGTTGAGATTAGTTAAAGGTTAAGGTTTAGGTTTAGAAAATCGCGTTCGGGCTCGAGATCAGGTTTAGGTTTGGATTTTCAAGTTTAAGTTTAACTTTAGGTTAGGGAGTTGAGATTAGGATTAGGTGTAGGTTTAGGTTAAAGGATTTGAGAATACATTTCTGTTTTAGGTTTAGGTTTAGGTTTTTGGCTTAGGTTTAGGTTATAGGTTTAGGTTATAAGTGCAGGTTATAGGTTTAGGTTAGGTTATAGGTTAAGGTTTAGGGAATTGAGAATAGGTTAAGGTTTAGGTTTAGGAAATCGGGTTCGGCTTCGGGATCGGGTTTAGGTTTAGGTTTAGGTTAGGGAGTTGAGATTAGGATTAGGTGTAGATTTAGATTAGGGATTTGACAATACATTTAGGTTTTGGGTTTAGGTTTAGGTTATAGGTTATAGGTTACGGTTTAGTTTTAGGTTTAGGTTAAGGTTAGGTTATAGGTTATAATTTATAAGTTTAGGTTATAGGTTATAGGTTATAGGTTAAGGTTTTAGGTCATAGGTTTTAGTTTAGGTTTAGGTTATAAGCTATAGGTTTAGGGAATTGATCATAGGTTAAGGTTTAGGTTTAGGAAATCGGGTTCGGGTTCAAGATCGGGTTTAAGTTTGGGTTTTCAAGTTTAGGTTTAGGTTTAGGTTAGGGAGTTGAGATTAGGATTAGGTGTAGGTTTAGGTTTAGGGATTTGAGAATACATTTAGGTTTTAGGTTTAGGTTTAGGTTATAAGCTATAGTTTAGAGAATTGAGAATAAGTTAAGGTTTTAGGTTTAGGAAATCAGGTTCGGATTTGAGACCAGGTTTAGGTTTGGGTTTTCAAGTTTAGGTTTAGGTTTAGGTTAGGGAGTTGAGATTAGGATTAGGTGTAGGTCTAGGTTTAGGGATTTGAGACTACATTTAGGTTTTAGGTTTAGGTTATAGGTTATAGGTTATAGGTTTAGGTTTAGGTTTAGGTTTAGCTTTAGGTTTTAGGTTTAGGTATAGGCTTAGGTTATAGGTTATATGTTTAGGTTAAGGTTTAGGAATTCGGGTTTGGGTTCGGGTTTGGATTCGGGTTTAGGTTATAGGTTTTGGGATTTGAGAATAGTTTTAGGTTATAAGTATAGGTTTAGGTTGGGTTATAGGTTAAGGTTTATGGATTTGAGTTAAGGTTATAGGTTTAGGTTAAGGTTTAGGGATTTGAGTTTAGGATTAGGTTATAGGTTTAGGTTTAGATTTAAGTTATAGGCTTAGGTTATAGGTTATAGGTTATATTTTTAGGTTAAGGTTTAGGAATTTGATTTCGGGTTTGGATTCGGGTTTAGGTTATAGGTTTTGGAATTTGAGAATAGTTTTAGGTTATAAGTATAGGTTTAGATTGGGTTATAGGTTAAGGTTTAGGGATTTGAGTTAGGGTTATAGGTTTAGGTTTAGGTTATAGGCTTAAGTTTAATGAAGTGAGTTTAGGTTATAGGTTTAAGGAAAGATTAGGTTAAGGTTATAGGTTTTGGGATTTGGGAATAGTTTTAGTTATAAGTATAGGTTTAGGTTAGGTTATAGGTTAAGGTTTAAGGATTTAAGAATACTTTTAGGTTATAAGTAAGGTTTTAGGTTTGGGTATAAGCTTAAGTTATAGGTTATAGGTTATATGTTTAGGTTAAGGTTTAGAAATTTGGGTTCGGGTTCAGGTCTGTGTTCGGGTTCAGGTTATACGTTTTGATTTTAGTTTAGGTTATAGGTTAAGGTTTAGGTTTAGGTTATAGGTTTTGGGATTTGAGAATGGGTTCGGGTTTAGGTTATAGGTTTTGATTTTGGTTTAGGTTATAAGTTTTGGTTTAGGTTATAGGTTATAGGTTTTGGAATTTGAGAATAGGTTTAGGTTAAGGTCATAAGTTTAGGTTTAGGAAATCGGGATCAAGTTCGGGTTCGGGTTTAGTTTTGGGTTTTCAAGTTTTGGTTTAGGTTTAGGTTAGGGAGTAGAGATTAGGATTAGGTGTAGGTTTAGGTTTAGGGATTTGAGAATACATTAAGGTTTAGGTTTAGGAAATCAGGTTTGGGTTCGAGATCGGGTTTACGTTTGGGTTTTAGGTTTAGGTTTAGGTTATAAGTTAGTTTGGGTTCGAGATCGGGTTTACGTTTGGGTTCGAGATCGGGTTTACGTTTGGGTTTTAGGTTAGGTTTAGGTTATAGGTTTAGGTTATAGGTTTAGTTTTAGGTTATAGGTTTTGTGATTTGAGAATAGGTTTAAGTTATAAGAATAGGTTTAGGTTATAAGTATAGGTTTAGGTTTAGGTTTAGGTTAGGTTATAGGTTAAAGTTTAGGGAATTGAGTTTAGGTTACAGGTTCAGGTTAAGGTTTAAGTTTAGTTTAAGGTTTAGGTTTAGGTTTAGGTTAAGGTTTAGATTTAGGTTATAGGTTTTGGGATTTGAGAATAGGTTTAGGTTAAGGTTATAAGTTTAAGTTTAGGTTTAGATTAAGGTTTAGGGATTTGAGTTAAGTTTTAAGTTATAGGTTTAGGTTTAGCTTTAGGTTTTAGGTTTAGGTATAGGCTTAGGTTATAGGTTTTAGGTTATATGTTAAGGTTAAGGTTTAGGAATTCAGGTTCGGGTTCGGGTTCGGGTTCGGGTTTGGATTCGGGTTTAGGTTATAGGTTTTGGGATTTGAGAATAGTTTTAGCTTATAAGTATAGGTTTAGGTTAGGTTATAGGTTAAGGTTTAAGGATTTGAGAATAGTTTTAGGTTACAAGTAAGGTTTTAGGTTTAGGTATAGTCTTAAGTTATAGGTTATAGGTTATATGTTTAGGTTAAGGTTTAAGAATTTGGGTTCGGGTTCGGGTTCGGGTTTAGGTTATAGGTTTTGGTTTTGGTTTAGGTTATAGGTTTTGGTTTAGGTTTAGGTTTAGGTTATAGGTTTTGGGATTTAAGAATGGGTTCGGGTTTAGGTTATAGGTTTAGGTTTTGGTTTAGGTTATAGGTTTTGGTTTAGGTTATAGGTTATAAGTTTAGGTTAAGGTTTAGGTTTAGGTTACGGGTTTTGGGATTTGAGAATAAGTTTAGGTTAAGGTCATAAATTTAGGTTTAGGAAATCGGGATCGGGTTCGGGTTTAGTTTTGGGTTCTCAAGTTTAGGTTTAGGTTAGGGAGTTGAGATAGGATTAGGTGTAGGTTTAGATTTAGGGATTTGAGAGTACGTTAAGGTTTAGGTCTAGGAAATTGGGTTCGGGTTTGAGATCGGGTTTACGTTTGGGTTTTAGATTTAGGCTAAGCGTTTAGGGATTTAGATTCGGGTTTGAGATCGGGTTTAGGTTAGGGTTTTCAAGTTTAGGTCTAGGTTTAGGTTAGGGAGTCGAGATTAGGATTAGGTGTAGGTTTAAGTTTAGGGTTTGAGAATACGTTAAGGTTTAGATATAGGAAATCAAGTTTGGGTTCGAGATCGGGTTTACGTTTGAGTTTTAGGTTTAGGCTAAGGGTTTAGGGATTCAGATTTGGGTTCAAGATTGGGTTTGGGTTTGGGTTTAGGTTAAGGTTACAGGTTTAGGTTATAGGTTTAGGTTTAGGTTATAAGTGTAGGTTATAAGCTTAGGTTTAGGTTAGGTTATAGGTTACGGTTTAGGGAATTGAGAATAAGTTAAGGTTTAGGTTTAGGAAATCGGGTTCGGGTTCAGGTTTGTGTATGGATTTAGGTTTAAGTTTTCAAGTTTAGGTTTAGGTTAAGGAGTAGATTAGGATTAGGTGTAGGTTTAGGTTTAGGGATTCTCTAGTATTATCTACTATTGCACCTAGTATTATCTACTACATACTAGTAACATACAACCAATATTTGGGCACCATACCATAAGCTACAAGAATTTCATGTCCCCCTAAACAAGGTATCCTCCATTGATAACATATATATATATATATATATATATATATATATATATATATATATATATATATATATATATATATATATATATATATATATATATATATATATATATTATAAGTTTTTTCTTTTCATTTACATTCCCAAATACATTCACCATCCATCTAAGAAAATTGAAACAAGTACTATTAATCTATGACTAACAGTTGAAAAGGAAAATCATGCATCGTATCTTACAGACCGCCTTATGTTTATTTTCACCTTTGTAACTCTCATATTTGTTGCAGCTGCTAGTTCACCATCAATAGTCTCCATAAACAAATCTTTGTGCAGTCCCTCCATTTGAAGCAGTGGCTGAAGTTATAAGAAGTAAGACTGATTAGTCTTTCCATGTTTTGAAAAAAATCAAATTCTTTATTTTTGGCTGCAAGTCTACTTTTAAT
The DNA here is from genome assembly GCA_037074715.1 of Magnolia kwangsiensis. Taxonomy (NCBI): domain Eukaryota; kingdom Viridiplantae; phylum Streptophyta; class Magnoliopsida; order Magnoliales; family Magnoliaceae; genus Magnolia; species Magnolia kwangsiensis. Next base: position 12,595,929 of record CM073582.1, on the reverse strand, counting down.
TATCATTGGCTCTTAATCTATTTATAATGAAAATCTATTAAATCACCTGATAGTTCTCCTTTGATAAATGTTCTGTTTGGAACAAATAATTTATTTTATCATAAATGTCCTGTTTGGAAAAAATAATTTGTTTTATACATACATGTGTTTTATCATAAAACCATGCATGATGCATCCATACAAAAAAAATCAAATGGAATTTTTTTTTATATAAATTGATTTTTTTAAATATTATTATAAACATCTCATCTCTCTCTTTCTTGTATGTATGTTTGGACAGCTGAACGATGAAATAAAGGAAGAAATGGCTATTTATAAAGATAAGAGGTCCACTAATTTAGAAATGAATGGTTGTTTTTTTCATTTAAAGTACTTGAAAATAGATGGGGTGGTTAGTTTTTCTTGGATGATAGATTTAAAAGGTTACTAAATAGGTGGGGTTTCTAAGTTTGAGAAATGATTCAATGCACTTTTGGAGCACTGTGAATTACACAGTTTTAGTTGCATTGGGTAACTTGGACAATTTAAGAGATAGATCTAGACCGTCTATTAAGTTTAGAACATATTTAAAGGGATACCATGAAAAAATAAGTCCCTTCAAAATCCTACCTATACCCTGCAATCAACTAAAATGGACACTTCAACTAAATGAACTAAAGAAACAGACATCACTGTTATAGATCATAAACAATGTGGCTCAGGAAAGGAAAAAAAAAATACATTAAAAAATACAACAAGTCTTGATCAACTGAATATAAAAGATTTTCAGGCTAGGGATTTTGTATGACACAAAAAATGACAACCGCACTAAACAGGCTGTCATTTTTCATTTTTTCCTCCCCAAAGCATGGCTGAGATAAGAGTAGGAAGAGGAAGATGTTATCTCATCCAAGACTGGATACTAGTGCATCATGTTGAACATGGGAACTATGAACACCCAAACATGCCCACAAGAAGCCATCTAAATAAGATCATTACCAGTCAAGCCAAGAGATCGAAGATCCCACAAAACGAGATGGTTCACGTAATTGAAGGCATATTGCCAGAAAAAGGCTAGCAGGATGTGAGATTAATGATAAGATACTATTTTCTTTATTGTCTTTATGCTTGATATTGATGTGCAAATGAAAACAAGCAAATAGACATCCATCCATAAGTTAGCAACTGCTAATATAAATTACAGTAGACCACAACTCCAATAAGAAAGTGGAACCGTGGACTATGGAAGGATGTTACATGGCTTCCCATCAATGGCATATCCATGGTTACAATGTTACTCTACTTGTAGTATGAGGTCTATAAAAGAAAAAAAAAAAAGATTACCTTGGATTGTGAAAAAGACCCACTTTGTGTGGGCTTATACTTGTGATTTGATCCATCTGCTTCCACCTTTGTACCAGAAAAGATGAACAAAACCATCAAAGAAGCTCCCACCAATTTCACTAAAGAGATAAAAGCTTTCCGCCAAAGAACCAAATGGTTCTAAGTCATTCAAATAGTATTAGAATTACATGATGTTAGGCTGGTCGAAAAATAAATTTATTAGACTTTCAACTGGAGCCAATTTAATGATGTTCTTACATTGTTTTACACCCCCAAAAGCATAGGGCTAACACCATTTTCCCTTACAAAGATTTAATCTACTGAGCATGGATTGAAGTTAGGTTGACACTCTCATTTACAAAAATAAAAATAGATGGAAGGAAAAGGAAACATATTCAACATCACTGCATCAATCAATATATGGTAAACAAGGATTTCAAGTGATTAATGTCAAACAATAAGCATGCCATCAATAGAATTGTACCTATTACTTCCAATATCTTTTCCCATCCCCATCCTCAAACAACCAACATGGCTCCTCACTTGATTGCAACTGTTTAAAAAGAATCCATCTGTAAGAGCAAGATCATGTACAAGAGTTTTGGATATTGCTCACTTGCTATGACAAATAAACAAAGTCAAAGATATATCTTGAATCAAAATAATGAGATTTATTATTATTATTAATTTGGAGAATGGGGATTTAAGTGTACTACCAGAGGCAGACCCGATAAAGCCCAGCTGGTTGATTCACTTTTTCCATTTTGTAGTTCAGAACTGTAACTGCGACTGATCAACGGTTCTGGCTGTGATTTTGAAGTAACCAAAGCTGGAACAACATAATGGGATGCTGATACCAAGTCTCCACTGCAAGAAGTTAAGTGGTTTGCAGGTTCCCCAGCGCCACTCATAACTGTGGTTGGAAAGGTTGCAGCCAAGTATGCAAAACCTGTAGCTACATGATCAGGGAATTGCTTAAAGTATTTCAAGGGTACTGGATTGGCAATATTCCCGTTTACAACAGGATATACATGAAGCTCCTCGAGTAAGAATCCTGTAGATAAACCCTCATATAGATGTTCTTGAATGTACGCTCCACACTTCTGCCCACATTCATTGACATACATCCATCCGCTCACAAAGACAGCTTGAGTGTATCCAGAATAACTAATTTTCACAGCCATAAGAGGATGCTAAATGAAACTTCATCATAAAAATTGAGATTTTTTGGCAACTACCAACAGTCAATACCCATATGACGAGCAGCCTTCCATGTGTTGATGAAGAGGTGAGGTAAGTCTTATCCGCAAGCATCATCTCTGAAGCATCTGGATAGAGACATTTATAATTGTAAAGGTGTAAGCAATGCAAATGCCTATCCCTGAATTGTTCAAAAAGGACAATTTGAGGATTTTTATGTCCATATGCTGAGTGCCTATGCATTGCATCCAATTTCAAGACAAATTCAAATCATTAAATCTCATCCCAACACTAAGATGCGACATGGCATTAAACATATAGGCATGTATAAATCGTTGAAAATGCAACTGATGGTCATCTAATAAAAAATGATATGTTGAAGAACTTGGGAAGAAAAATTTAGCAGATCTTTAAAAGAATGAACTGGTTATACCAATCTGTCTTCCTTGATGTAAGTAAATTTTATGAACCTACTTATGAGTGGTTAAAAGTACAACACTTAAAAATATTCAAAGCACATGCCTACAACACCATTTACATCATGCATGCATGCATGAGAGAGAGAGAGAGAGAGAGAGAGAGAGAGAGAGAGAGAGAGAGAGAATAGGAAGAAGGTTGATCTGATCAAAGGCAACATTGATTATTACAATGTAACAATTATAGCCAAGGATAGTTGCCAATTCGTGGTACACAAAGGCAACATCCAGACCATTCATAAGGTGGGTCCTACCGTGAGCATTCCATGGCCCAAAAGACCAGTCTGGTCCACTCATCAATGGACTCCATGTCTACATCACTACCATCAATCATTCCCATCTAACCACCCATTTTTACCTCAAACAATTGCAGTCCACTTATGAGTGGACAGGTCTTACATTCCCAGACAAGGATTCCCACATACCATCCACATGTTGAATAGCCCATATCTCTCTCTCTCTCTCTCATACACACTTCAATTGACATGTGGGCCATAAACCCCCTCTTCAATCTAATCCTCATAAAATAACCTCAGCATTTCTCTTCAGAAATTTCACTCTTTCTTGGACAGAACAAAAACAACAGAATCAACTAAATTTCAATAATTCACGATACAAATTAGAGAGAGAGAGAAATTCAATGCAATGGCGCGCGTTTGGTAGTAGAAAATATCATGAAATTTCTCACGATTAATCAGCCTAATTTAGTGAAAAATGTCATGATATTTCATGAAATCTGGTGAATCAAAGAAACCCTGGAGCAAGAAAACAGCGCCAGTGAAGTACATTGGTGGAATTTTAGAAAGAAGAAAAGAATCAAAAAGAGGAATGAATGACTCCGAAGGGGACGAATATAGATTGAGAAATTCAATTCCAATCTATTCGTAGGGGATACCAGATAAGCGAAAAATCCATCCCATGCAGGAAACAATTCTTGAAAGAGAGAGAAGAACCCTAGGAAGCAGTTACCGTTGCAATAGCAGCCGTTCGTCAGAGGGGCCAACAGATCCTTCCTCGCAGCATACAATCCCACCACTCCCACCACCACCGCCACCGCCACCGCCACCAGCTCCCTTTTCTTGATCCCGAGCCACATGGGCCTTCAGCCACCTTGAGACAGACGGCTACGATGCAGAGCAATGTGGAAGAGAGGCAGAGTAGAGGGATTAGAACGGGCAAGCAGAGCAGTAGCAGAAGAAGAAGGATTAACCTACGCCTGCGGCATCTCCACCGTCCGATCGCCATGTGTGGCCACTCATCCCAAACGCCCGTTGCTTCTTCTTTCAAGCCTTCCTCTATCAGGTCTCTGCACATGGACCTTTATTTCGAATGTGGGCGCTCAATGGAGGATTTCTCGATTGAAGATGAAAGAGGGAAAAGAGGAAAAGAGGGGAAAATGATGGGCGCTCGATGGATTTGGGATGGATTTGGAAATCCTCTTTCAAATAAGATAACTCTTTGAAATTCGTATATTGTGAGTTTTCCATTAAATAATAACATAAACTCTATTAACGATCGTACATGCATGGGACCAATTTCTAGATGATTGAGATTGTATTATATAATAAATATATATAAATATTTACCATTTACAACTAGACAGATTATTTGGATGGTCTGGATAACTTTATATCTTAGCTACTATTGTTATGAACAAATCACCACTATTTTATATTAAATACAAAACTCACAGTGAAAACATAGAAAAATAAAAACGGTACTTGAGCTTTTGATCTGGTATGGCTCTATGGGCCCCATCATGATGCGTGTCAAACATCTACCCCATTAGTCGGATGCACCATTCCATGGTGGGCCCAGGAATTAAAATTAAAATCAATTTGTGACTTGTGTCAGCCACACCACATATAAAAGTTGAGAAGGGTTACCCTCCATTAAAACATTCATAATTATTTTTTGGTCCCACAGAGATGTGGTTCACAAATCTAGCCCATCCATTGTGTGTGCGCCACTTGGATGAGGGGTCATACCAAGTTTCAGACGCATCCAAATTTCAGGTGGGGCCCCACCAAGTGCTTTTATATGTTTTAAGCATGTCTTCACATGATTTTAGATGGTATGGCCCACCGGAGTTCTGTATACGGCTGATTTTTAGGATATCCCATAATTTAAAGGGGACCCATCAAATTCATGGTGTTGATTTTTGACATGCGTCATGCTGGGGCCCACACAGCTTGACCTCATGGGGAGTTCCCATGAGCTCGACGTACAAAACCTTTTCCATATATATATATATGAGTAATATTGCTCACACACAACTAATTGTAGTGTGAGTTTTGGTCCAACTAGCTGGGCATTTAATGAAAAAATTCCTCCTTTTTTTTTTTCTTTTTAACACACGCACACACACTCCCACACACTCACACCACACACACACACACTGTGGGATTTCACCACCATGGGTACTCGAACCCTTGACCCAGTGTTGAAACTCCAAGGAGTCTACCACTCGGGTAAGAGCAAGGACCCATAAAAAAAAAAAAAAAAATCCCACCCGAGAAAAAATTCCTCCTTTTATATAATGCATACACCTATATTGAGGGGATTTTAGAATGCATGTCATAGTTATGTAAAGTGGCATATTTGCTAAGATCTAAGTCATTCATCAATTAGGATCCACTAAGGAGAACTTATATAGGGACAAAATTAAGATCCATTCATCTTTCAAGTAGGCCACGCCAACGTAAATAGTTTGGAAGGTAAACGTTTCTTTATCAACTATTTCCAGTTGTGTGGTCCACTCGAAGTATGGATGGGCCTGAAATTCGAGCCCTGGGTGTAAAGTGAGGTGACCCATCAGATGTTTGGGATAGATTTAAAATTAACACCATATTCGTCCTACCTGAAGGGGCCACTCTTTAGGAACAATTTAGGCCAAGGATAGTTGTCATATTCGTCCTACCTGAAGGGGCCAATCTTTTTCAAAGCTGCGTTTAAATCACTCGTGTATCGGCATTACGAGGATTAATTACTAAAACAATGGACCCGAATTTCCTGCAAAAACCTTTCACAAGAAGTTCCTGCGCAAGGATGCTGGGTGGGCCCCACCAATATGTCGAAATCTATCCCATCCATCCTTTTTGAAAGATAATTTTAGGATGTGCGACCAAAAAATAGACGTATCAAGTACTCAAATAGACCACACGAGAGGAAATAGTTGTTATTCAGTGAGCATCGTTGAAACATTTTTATGGCCATAAAATTTCTATATTAGGCAATACTTTTAGTGTTTTCACTTCATCCAATTTGGAATGACCTTATAAATGGTTTGGATTGCATATAAACATCAAGGTGGGGTCCAGGAAGGTTTCAACGGTGGGAATTTCTTTCCCCAATTTCCCCTCTCGTGTGACCCCTCTGAGTCTTGTATCCACCTCATTTTTGGTATAACATCCTAAAATGTGCTCGCAAAATGGATGGACGAAATAAATTTCTCCCATACATTGCACTGGGCCCCACCCGGAATCCCCATGAACTTCCTGCAAAAGGCTTTCGCAGGAAATCCTCGTCCACAACGCCACCTCTATGCCAGCATTACGAGCATTAATTACGCCAAATGGTAATATTTTGAGAACAGGGTACTACATGCACTCCCACCTCAGATTTTTTCACGGGCCCACTCTTAAATGTATGTAAGATCCACTCCGACCATTAAACATGTAATTAATCTAATGATAGGCTTAAAGCAAAGAAATTAGGCTAATCCATGGTTCAGATGGGCTACACCAATAGGAACAAGTAGGAGAGAGAGATCCGCTCTTTATTTTTTTCAGGGCCCATCATAAAGAAACTATGAAATCTGTTCTAGCTATTAGATATCACACCAAAATTAAGCCTGAGTCCCAAAAATGAAGTCCATATATGATTAAACCACACTGATGGAAATAGTTTAGAGGGTGAACCATTCCATATACACTGTTTCTAATAATGTGATTCACCTTAACTAAGGATGGGAATGAAATTTGAGACCTTGATCTAACATGGGGTGACATACCTAATGGAAGGGGTTGATTTTATATTAACGCAATAATGGGCCCACTCAAGCTGTGGGCCTTTTTCCATGCCAAAATGTAATTAGTCTACCATGGAAGCATTTTCTTACATTAATTACGAGAGTTTTTTTTTCATTAAATGTAGAATGGACTACACATTTATTATAGATTTGGACCATCCAACTAAAAATCAGATCTGTACATTAGATAAATTACATTATCAACTTGTTAGGGGCAAAAAAATAAAAATGATGATCTTATGATCAAACGTGTCAAATACTTATGAAGATAATGAGTTGTTAATAAAATAGTCCAATGATCTAGATTTAACATGCACACTTGTACTTTTCATAAAAGTGTAGTTTCTTAGTTTTTAGCATGTAAGTTCTCCTTAGTGGATCCTAACTAATGAATGGCTTAGATCTTAACACATATGCCACTTTACATAACTATGACATGCATTCTAAAATTCCTCAATATAGGTGTATGCAGGGGGGATTTTTTCATTAAATGCCTAGCTAGTTGGACCAAAACTCATGGTCTAACTAGTTGTGTGTGAGCATATCTCTCTCTCTCTCTCTCTCTCTCTCTCTCTCTCTCTCTCTCTCTCTCTATATATATATATATATATATATATATATATATATATATATATATAATATAAAAACCTATGATGTATTTGTTATATCCATACCATCCATCCATTTTGAGATATCATTTTAAGTCACGAGCTAAAGAATGAGACAGATAAAATTCTGTAGTGGACCTCACCACAAAAAACAATGGGAGGGTGATTCCCACCGTTGAAACTATCCTAAGGCCCATCATAATGTTTATTTGAAATCCAACTGGTTCAAAAGTTTTAAAAAAATGGTCGTGGGGCCAAACATCATGGTGGGGCCCACACAACACCAACCACCAGCCATTGGATGGTGTAGGGGGAGTAGCAATCTATTCTTCTTATTTGTGGTGTGGTCCATTTAATTTTTGAATATGATTCATTTTTTAGATAATTCTGTAAAATGATCTTGAAAAATGGATGAATGGTGTGTGTTAATTAATCCCAAATTTTTGGTAAATCCAAAACTCAAGTGGACCATGCCACACAAAATACTGTGGAATAATGATTTCCACCGTTAATACCTTCCTTGAGCCCACAGTAATGTTTGTCATCCAACATGTTCATAATATCAAAAAGATATGAATGAAGGGAAAACACGAACATCAACTTGATCGAAAACTTCTATCAAATGCAGTGTGGATGTTCGACACACATCATGATGTGCCCCACAAAACTCACTAACATTAATTCTTAGAATCTCAGGGTGTCAATAAGTTGGGTCACAATTTTGACTAGAATATTTGACCTATTTTAAATGTCTGGTCCCTTCACTTTATTTTACTGATCATTACCCTCAATTTGACTAGTTACTCACCCGATCATACTACATATGAGAAAGATATTGGGAAACAAGATTGATCAACAATTTGAGTGAATTTGGGTTTTCAAATTTTCTTTTTCAAAATATCATTTTTTTTTAAATCTCTCTTTTGCTAACTTTTTAATTTTTCTTGTCAAAATACAAAATCTAGTTTTCTTTTTTAAAAAATATATTTTTTTACAATTTGTCACTTTTTTCACAATTTTGTTTAATTTCTTAAATTTTCTTTTTTAAAATATCATTTTTTTAATCTCACTTTTGTTATATATAATTTTTCAATTTTTCTTGTCAAAATACAAAATCTAGTTTTCTTTTTTTAAAAATATATATTTTTTTTCAATTTGTCAAAATTTTCACAATTTTGTTTAATTTTTAAAATTTTCTTTTTCAAAATATCATTTTTTTATCGAATTTTTTTTTTTCAAAATTATCAATAGTTTTTTTTTTCAAAATTTAAATTTTTCTTAAACATTGTTAATAATTTTTCTAAGCTTCTTGACTTTTTTTTTTTTTTTCAAAATTCATAATTTTTTTGTTGTGAAGTGTTGAGCTGTCTCTAATGCAAACGGTCTTTGACGGTCTCAAATGACCGCTATAAGACGGCTAAAGACCGTCTCTAATTAAGACGGTCTTTAACAGTCTCAAATTAAGACGGCCAATGAATGTCTTTAATTGAGACAGTCCTTGATACCAGTAAAAGATGGCCAATGACCGTCTCTAATTGAGATGACCCTTGACAATCTTAGATTACCAATAAGAGACGGCCAATGACCGTCTCTAATACAGACGGTCTTTGACGGTCTCAAATGGCTGCATATAAGACGGTCAGAGACCGTCTCTTTTTCAGACGGTAGATGGCCGTCTTTTTTCTTCAGTTAATGACGGTTTTTGACCGTCTTAAATGATTTGTGGACGTTTAAATTTTTAAGACAATATTAAGGACGGTTAAGAGCCGTCTAAAAGTAAGAGACGGTTTACGACCGTCTCTAAAGCGTTTTTAAACCAAGCAAGTTTAGAGACGGTTCTGAACCGTCTCTAAATCCGTCATTTTTTTTCATTTTTTACGTAGTGAATGATCAAGAAGAGCAAGAGGAACCAGAAAGGTTGATTGTAGATGTTCAGATTGACACAGATGATACTTAGGTAAAGACAGATGCGCGGAGAGAGGTATAGGATCAGGTTGGGCAACCACCTGTGAGAAGAAACCCACCGTGTGATCGCAAGTTACAATCAAGATACAGGGACGACTCTAATATTGCATATACCCTCGTTACATATGAGGGAAACCCGTCCACTATTCAGTAGGCTCTCAGTGAGCCTGATACAGAAAAGTAGAAGGCAGCTTGTGAGACCCGACCCGAGTTCGTATGTGTGCATGTGTGTGTAAGTATGCATTTCGTCCATCTTGGTTCCGCGGTCCTACCGGTCGAATCCCGGCGACCCGTGACCTTGGATAGTGTTTGTAGTTATCTATAAGTCCAGTTATGAAGACCCGACTCAGATTGAGTTGAAACATATGTCATTGCGACCGCATCGTCACCGCGGTTCCAACGCCGTGTCTTGTGCGTCCATCCGATATGTAGATCAAAAGTTGTGTACATTTCATTATATGACCATTGATTATGTGGCCCACTTAGGTGGAGTGCATGTGTGGACCACCACATTCCTTAGCACAAGTTCTAAGGTACACTACCCATACACTACATAAATATTCATAACTAACACCACTAACCAAAAACACCACCAAGAGACCTACTAAGCATAGCACTTTGTTATTGTCACCATAGGCCATTATGGTTTCTCTAACCAAGGAGAGAGAGGCCATGATTGCCTCCCTACAAGTCTCTCTTTCCCTTCTCTCTCCCTCATTTTCTCTCCTTCTTTCTCCCTTACAAAAAAATCCAGCACCTCTTCCCTCCATTCCAGCCCCTTCTCCACCTTTTTCTTCTTAATCCCTCCATTGAAAACTCATCACAACCATTGATCCATGTTGCTTAGAGCCTCTAGATGATGGTGATGTTAATTTCAAGGTTTATCTAGGTGGGTGTTTTCTTTATCAAGTAAATCTTTTCTCTCCTCATGTAATCTCTTTCCTCTCTCTCATTTGGATGTGTAGGACCCACCAATTAATGGTGGAGATCTTACACAACCATCTAGACGTGGCCATGAGGCCCACATTGTACATGCATATCCATGCATGGGATTCTTCCCATGATGGAACCCTTGCATGTGGATTTCTCTTATTTTTCTAAGTATGATGGGTCATCTGCCCTTGCATGTAGCTGGGATGGCATCCCAACCACTCATTTCAAAGATCTAAGCCATGCATCATAAGATCTAGTTGTACAATGTGTTTATATTATTGTTTGTGGTTGTGATTGTGTGGGGACTGCTTAATAGTGGCAGAGCCCTCCCCTGATGGCCGGATGCTCTTTCTTCTCTTTCCTTAGTTAGAAATCTGATGATATTATGTGTGGTCCACTTAGTGGGCCTGGATTGCCCAAAAGAAAAAGCATAGGAAGAAAGGGACATCTATACTCAACCTACACCATGGTTTAGATGCCTCTTTTTGCCACCTTAAATGTTCTTGTAAGGGTGAAAATTTGAGGGTTTGTTCTGAAAAATTGTGGGGCCCAATAGGGTGGGCCAAGACACCCAATTTATGGGCCAATCCTTTCCTTAATAGGCCCATAAATTTATTTTATTCCATGCATGCATTGCTGTCCAGAAATTTCTGGACAGATTTTTTTGTTGGACTTGGGCTTGGGCTTGAAATTGGGACTGATTAGGAAACCTTTTGTACCCATCAAATATATTTTTCTGAAATTTGGGGATCTCATCTTCATGTGTCCCAAATTTTAACCCCATCGAATCTTGATAGAGGTCTCAAAAGTGTGGTCTAAGTGGGGTGGACAGTCTGGATTTTCTGCACTGTTCCAGCAACATTCCACCCTAGACAGGTTGGAAATTCGAAATTAATTAAAATATTTTTGGGTGTCTAAAAATTCTAAAAATTTATAGGGATGTATTCCACCCTTGGTAAGAAATACCTACAAAATTTTAGGGCTAATGGACCCCATTTGGGCATCTAAACGGGTAGTCCAACATAATAGACTTTCAGAAACATTCTGCTATGCAGTCCAGCAGTATAGTTCCATAAAAATAAAATTTTAAAAATATTTTCTCAGAAGGCGGGCCATATTTCTAAGCTCCATGTTAATTTAGGCTTAATGAGGGACCTTGGGTCCAAATTTCAAGAATTTTGGAGGCCCAGAATTTACCTATTTGGGTGGCCCAAATTTAGAACAGTTACATTCCAGCAATAGTTCATCCTGGACAGATTACATTCTTAAAATTTATTAAAATACTTTTGAGTGTCTAAAAATTGTAAAAATTTACAAAGATGTGTCAAACTCATGTTATGACCTACCTAAAAAATTTTGGAGCCATTGGACCCCTGTACACACTATGGTGGTGGCTGGACCGGCCCACTATTATATGGTGTCCAGATCAATCCGAGATTCAGGACAGATTGTTTTATTTGAATTAATTAAAATAGTTTTAGATGTTCAAAAATTATAAAATTTTATGGGGGTGTGGTATACCCATGGAAGGACTACCTTATAAATTTTTAGGGCCATCGGGCCTCTGTACCGACCGTGGTGTGGCCTGCAATTTGGACCAGTTTTGGGTCAAATACCCAGGCACACCCTTATCTTGGGTTGCTGGGCCTGCATTCTAATGGCATGACCCACTTGAAGTAAGTGTTGTATATCTCTCTTTTATCTGGTGGTGCCCACTATGATATATGTGGATCACTATGGGTCAATAACCTATTTAAATTAAATAAATTTCTGGACTCCAGCAGGCCCAGGAAATGGGTGGGATGGAATTCTAACAATGGGCCCAAAATTTGCTACATGGTTGATTTTTTAGGAACTATTGTGGCATACCAGATTTAAGAGAGTGTTGCACACACTCCTTGCTTTCCTTCCTTGAATATTTTGGGCTTAATGAGTGCCCCCTTGAGGCCCACCTTTGTGGTAGTTTTGTGGGCTAGCCTTAACCAAAATTTTTAATAGTTTTATAGGCTCAATGGGCTGGAAACTTCTTTCTTGAGCCCAAGATTGTGAAAGGGCTGACCTTATTGATTTACGAGCCCAATGGGCTGTCTATAAGCTGATCATGTATTTTAATAGGCCTTGATGCCCTCATGAAGTGTTTAATTGTGGGCTAACTTGCAAAGCCCACATAAATGCATATTGTGGAGGATCTTGTTAAGTCTTTATCTGATGAGGCAAGGCCCACCCTATCGGTATAGGTCTCGCCCTTATGTATTCTTGGACTTATGGGCTGCCCTCAAGTCCACTATAATGTATGAATTGGATGGCTTTTGTTTTGGGCCATTTCTTTAGGGCCCATTATGTGATATAATATATGCATGTTTGTATTAGCAAGTAGGCCTTGTGGACTCAATTCTTTTGGATAGGCCCATTGATCTTAGGCCTGTAATATCCTATCTATTGTGATGGGCTTAGGGGCAATTATACACAAGAAGTCGGGCCATTGACTGCCCTTTAAACTGACCCTATACTTGGGCCAAAAGTGAGACCCAACTCACTTGTGTTAAATGTGAAACTTGCCATGTAAATGAATTACTGGGCTGCCCATGAAGCCCACCACAATATGTGGAATTATGACCTTTGTGGTTGGCCCCAACCTTACTTGAGGGCCCACTATATGGCCTATGAGTTGGGCTTGGTGTATGGCCCATTAGGTCATGCATTGCTTGGGCTTTAGACCTTACATTATACGAGTAGTGGCGGGCTATCTCTTGGAAATCAGTTGAGGTTAGATGTCCTCCTGGGTGATCCTATGGTAGGCCCATGGGTTCCTCTATCGATGGTTAAAGGCCCACCATAGACCCTTGACTGTTTATTTGAGGCTAAATATGGATGCATATGGAGCCTACCTCAACACATGTTTGGTCCAAGTTGTCTAAGCCTTGGATTGCCCGATCATGGAGATACTCTCTGCCTTGGGTTGCTACTGGACTCCCAGTCCATTAGCAGGCCCACTTGACCTTTTCATGATGTATGCACACCCTCCATCTGGTGGGGCCCCCTGTGAGTATTGTTGGCCTTCATGAGATTATTTGACTAATTTCTGGACCTTAGCAGGCCCAGGAAGTCAAACGGACCAAAAGTTTATCAAAGTGCCTTAAATTAAAATTGTATGGTTAAAACTTTGTTTGGCTATGGGGCCCACCATTTGAGAACTTGTGTACATGTTGCATGCTTATGTTTTCTTAAACTCTTTGGGCTTAATCAGTGTATTCTTTTGGGTTACCTTTAGTGATTAGATGAGGACTCCATCTTAGATCAGATTTTTAGGGCATCCCATGGGCCCAGAGTGGGCAGGGTCATCCCAGATTGGCCCAACCGTATATTGGGCCGACTTCCACCATTTTGATGGACTTGTGGGCTAAGACAATGATAGTATTCGGCCCTTGGTTGCCCACTTAAATTGCTAAGTTATTGGGCTGATGTAGTTGGGCCCATTTCCTCCAAACTAAAACTTATTTTTGGGCCGTATATTGTGTACACGGGCTGCCCACCAAGTCCAACTTAATGCATGAATTTTATGGCTATTGAAAATTGAGCCTTGAGCCTTAATTTCCCTCTTGGGGCCCATGTTGTTAAAGGTGGTATTATATCCTTTTCTCATGGCCTATTATGAGGAATATATATGTATGTGGTTACCTGTGTTTTTATCTAAATGTAGGCCTTGGGCCTTCTATCCATATAGTTCATGGTTGATATGCCTTTTTGGGAAATGGCGATTAAATGTCCCCATTATGGACCCCTCTAGGCCCGGTTATATCTAAATGTGATTAGATGCTCATCTTAAACTCTTGCTAGACTTACTTCTGTATTACTTAGACACATAGTTTGTATGCTTAGTCTCGTGGGCTACCCCAGGTAAATGGGCCTCCACTAGAGGTTGGATTCCTTAAGGATATTGTCTAAGTACCTAGTCTTGGTCCCTTCTTGGATAAGAGGAGTGTACTACTTTGTATATCGCTGCATAATGTGTCTAGACCCATCTTCATGGCCCATGTACATCATTGTATGCTTGGTTGACATTATGTGTGTGTGGTCATATTGTGTCCTTGGGCATTACATGATACTTTTCCCGAGGGACGTAGTATCCCCTCTTGAGCACGTTGGATGCTTGGGATTGATGCATGGTTGATTGCGTGGTTCATGCATCTAGCATTGCATAGCATATGAGCATTATCGCCCTTGCTTCATCAGGGTTGTAGCCTCCACAGATACATCGTGGATGGCCATGATTGGATACCGAAAATGTTACTTGAGCATACCGGGTGCATAGGATACCCATGGGTGAAATTCTCAAAACTTCCATGGTACCAAGGATCTGCTCCAGCGCCGTGACCGAGTGGAATATATGAGCGCATGAGGGCCTTATACCGTTAGGCCACGACTGCCACTGTCGTGTAGTCGGTTGGATAGGGGTGTGGCCTTACTCGCCTGATGTAAGAGGGTATTGCTAGGCTGAGTCTGACCAGCTCGTGAATGGGTCCGCTACCTTCAGGCCTTGCTGGTGATTGGTTGTCCACAAGCGGGTAGTGAGGTCTCTTACGCTCGTTTGACTGTGCGGGGTCTGTAGAGCGGCAGTCATCCAGCAGTGTAATGGACCCCGGTGATTTTCTTATGATGAAAATGTACTTGATATGTGGATTGGATATGAGCACTGGCATTACTTCGCAGTATTGCATTTGCATCGACTGTGTAGGCCTCATATTGCATCGCCTTGGCATGGCACCCAGTACTCATTGCATTACATTACGCATTGCACTATATAGCCTTGGTATGACTTCCTACATTATCATATTACCTTGGCATAGCTTCTTGTGCTCATAATAGCCTTGGTAAGGCTAGTGGTATTGGTATTGATCATGACTCCCTTCTGTATTCTCTATCTTCTTCTAAGCACCGTTCTCATACACTTTCACCACCCTCTAAGCTTTCTATAAGCTTATGCACGATTGATGCATGCAGGAGATCGTAAGTTGGTGTCTTAGCAGCGAAGCTTGGATAGGTGTGCAAGCCGAGGACCCAGTGTTGCAGATTCTCTTCTTTCTTTCTTTCTTCTGTTATCTTATGTATGTCCTTTTGGACCTGATGTAAGATTGTAAAAGTTTAAATTCATAGTGAATTTTGTGATGTGTGCCTTTTTTATTCTCAGATTTACTTGCTATGATCTTGGGTATGCTCGTATTGGAGATGATTACATTGTTATAAAAATCCTCCTTGTAGGATCCCAGGACTGGAACCTATCTCAAGAGCCAAGAATGGGGTACTACGGAGGCTGTTGCGGCTAGAACCGGTTATCGGGTTCCTTGTGAGGTCTGGTTACCGAGTCTGGGGCGTGACAGCAGCTATAGACGATAAGATAGAGTCGTTGCACAAAAATCACACATGGGAACTGATAGAGCTTTCAGTGGGCCAAAAAGTGATCAGATGCAAGTGGTTATTTAAAAGAAAACAGGATAGATAGATAGAAAGGTTGGTAGTTAAGGGGTATGTTCATAGAGAAGGAATAGACTTCACAGAGATATTCGCGTCGGTGGTTAAGCAAGTATCTATTATATTTGTGTTAGGACTAATTGCGCAATACGATCTCGAGTTAAAACAGATGGATGTGAAGATTGCATTATTGCAGAGGAAATTAAAAGAGCAGATCTTCATGAGGCAACCAAAAGGCTATGAAGTTAAAGGGGCAGAGAAAAAAGTTTACAGGTTAAGGAGGTCGTTGTACGGCCCGAAACAATCGTCTAGGCAGTGATATAAAAAATTTGATTCTTTCATGGTGAGTTAGAAATTTACTCAGAGCGAATATGATCACTATGTCTATTACAAGACATTGAGTGATGATAGATTCATCATTCTAATAGACATAGTGATGATAGATTCATCATTCTAATATTGTATGTTGATGATATGTTGATCGACAGTCATTATATCTCTGAAATCAACGTATTGAAGAATCAGTTATCGGGGACATTCGAAATAAAAGATCTGAGGGCTGCAAAAAGAGTTCTCGGCATAAATATTCATATAAACAGGAAGAGCAGACTTGTTTATCATAGGTAGAATACCTTGAAAAGGTATTGATCAAGTATGAGATGGACCAAGCAAAGTCGATGAGCGTTCCCCACACAGCTCACTTGAAGCTTTCCTAAGAATAATGTCCTAAATCAAGTGAGAAAAAATAGGTTATGTCTCATGTGCTTTATTCGAATGCGGTTGGTAGTTTAATGTATGCCATGTTATATACGAGACCAGATATTTCACTGGTAGTTGGTGTTGTGAGCAAATACATGTCAAACCTCGATAAGCAACATTGGGAAGCGGGAAAATAGTTACTTCAATACATTCGAGGTACGGAAGACTACGTCTTAACTTGGAGAAAACAGGGGAAAAGTTGGTAGGGTATGTGGATTAAGACTACGTAGGTAGTGTAGATTCTAAAAAGCCAACTTAAGGTTACTCGTTTGTATTAGTGGGTGGAGTAATCAATTGGATGTCAAATCTTCAGTTTGTGGTGGCTCTTTCTATGACTAAAGCATAATATATAGCAATGACAGAAGCGTTTAAAGAAAGAGTTTGGCTCAGGGGCATGATAAATAAGTTGAAACTTCAGTAGGAGACCGTTCTAGTTAATTGTGATAGTAAGAGTGCTATCAATTTGGCTAAGAATTTAGTTTATCACTCATGTACTAAACATATTGATGTTCGTCACCATTTTATCTGACAGGTGCTTGAGGAAGGAATGTAACACCGGAGAAGATTCACACCAGCGTGAATTTAACAGACGTGCTAACCACGGTCGTTCCTATTGAGAAGTTGAAGTTTTGTGCAACTTATCTAGTCTTAGCGATAGAGTAAAAGAAGGACGAGGTGTGAACGAGAAGCGTTGATGAAGCTCATAATGCAAGGCAGAGATAAGAGAAGGGGATAAGAAGCTATATATTTGTATATTGAAGACATTGTGGAAATTGTTACTGATAGATGTCTTAAAACTGTAAATCATGGTTCGATAACATTGAACCAACTTCGATGTCATTGAAGCCAGTTCGATATCATTGAAGTAAACTTGATGAAATTGAATTTTTTGATAATTTTAGGCCCCGGTCACTAGATAGTTTTGGTCCTTCCTCAATGTCATCGAAGGTTGCTCGATGTCATTGAAGGTTTACGCAGATTCGTTTGTGGAAACGCAGATTCTACAAACTTTGTTTTCTATTTCGTTTCCACTTGCTTTTAAGTCTATAAATATGGGTGGATATGAGACTAGGAGGTATTCTAAGAGTTTTTAAGTATTTCTAAAAGGGTTTTAGAGTTTCAAGGGGTGGAGAAAAGGTGAAGTTTGAGGATTGCTTAATTTGGTTAAGTCCTCTATCTTTGTAATATGTGCTTTCATAGTGAAATTTTTTACCGCTTTATGCCGTGTTTTTTTTCCACCAGGGTTTTCCATGTTAAATTTATGTGTTTCTTGTGTTTACTTGGTGCTCTTGAATTCCTATCCTAGATCCACATTTGTGTGATTCCGCAGCTCAAATCCCAACACAAATAAGAAAATGAAAGCAAGAAAAAATTTATTGTAAGCCAGTTTTTAAAATTTAAGATGTTGAATGGAAGACTTGTTCTCAATCATGTTCATGAGTTATAGGTCATAATCCAACAAATCATTATCGATAATACTAATATCAATGAATTCATTCAAGTTTCCACCATTATAGGCAAACTAACACATCAATAAAAGGATATTAAAAAACATCTAAAATAGAGAAAATGAAAAAGTATCTTTAGAAGATCTCTTAAAATTTCTTCGAATTGAAGAAAAATTAAGCTCTATGACAAAAAAGGAAGAACAATATGAGATCTTGATTGGGTCTTTCATTGCCAAGAATAACGTGAATCGGGAATAAGATAAGCCATCCGATGATTGACTCAAACATAATAACCCAAGTTTAGAAAAAATATCCAAGAGGGATTCATGCTTCTTCCGTGAAATCCTGTGCCACTTTAAGAAAGATGATTAAATATATAATACAAATTTACAAGAAAAAGAAAAGAAAAGAAAAGAAAAGAAAGATATGTCATATGACGGATTATATGAGTCTAGTAGCAGTTATCTTTGATGTAAACATATAGTAGGTGAGTATGTTGACTGGTGGTTAGACGCTAATGGAAATATTAAACATATTTGCAGAAATCGTAAAATGTTCAATTCTTTCCAAGAACTATAAATGTAAAAGATATATATAGGGTGTAGAAAAAAACAAAAGAAAAAAGTATTACTTAAACTAACTTCCAGAAAAGCTATTATTCTAATTGCCTGTTTGGGAGCTTGGATTTGAAATGCATTGGAGTCCATTTTTTGCCTTTCTTAAGTCCTTAATTTTCAAAATAATCCTCCTATAACTCAATCCATCTCTATTAATAGTTTTCACCTTTTATCAATCCATCTCTATTACAAGTTTTCACCTCTTATGACCGCCAATTTTATTTTTTAAATAAAAAATCAGTTCTATTGAAAATACATGAAGTTCAAATAAAATTACAAATAGGTCCCCTAAGTAGGTAGTGTCCTTCAATTAATATCTTACACTTTATAGGTCATAATCCAACAAATCATTATCGATAATACTAATATCAATCAGTTCTATTGAAAATACATGATGTCCATTTTGCAACCTTCCAATGAATTACATGATTGGCCTTCTCTCTGTCCGGAATCATCTCTTGGACTTACCTCCCTCCCAGCATCTATTTCATTAGCCTTACCCCAAAGGACGACATACACCCCACTCACAACAGCAATAGCACCTACCAAGCTACAAAAAAATCATTTTGTTAGTATTCCTTGATGTATCGAAATCCGACGGTTGGATGATAGTGGCACATGATAAAGGATACTGAATCTCCAGCGTGGGTCAATATGGCACATGCATTTATATTAATCTAGCCACAGGTGCCAACGTAGAGCACGTGCCAGCATCCAAGCCACTCATCAGGTGGGCCTTGCCATGTTAATCCTTTTATGAAAAGTTGAGCATACCATCAGTTCTTTTTGTTCTAGAATATATATGGCCACCTGATGATCATGTCAGCCATAATTCTGGACAATATAATATAAATGGTGGGATCCTCATGATGAGTGGTTAGAATGTCTCATACGTGTACCATGTTGGAAAGTGTAAGCCACTCATACGAGCCCATATAAGGGCCTGAGCATCAACGAATAGGGGTTGTGGTGGGCCCTAAGTGCAACCAGATCATTCTCTGGGCCCAGTTTGTCCAATAAATGGGCCTTTTGGCATATTGGTCACCACAGCCAGTATTTTAGTCTGGCTTCAAATACACACATGGACCGACTGGCCTACAGTACAAGCCGGAGTCGCCATATCTGTCATACTAGACCCAAAAGCCCAATGGGCTATCCCAGCTCGTCGACAGCATATTGCTGGCTCGCCTGAGTTGGCTCACCACCAACTCGAACAAGGACCGCGCTGTCAATGGGACAGGCCCAATTGAGGTGTGTGAGGGTCTAGAACAAATGGGCCAGAGCCTGACCATATAGCCAACCACTTTTATGCAAGGTCTATGTCATGCATGGCATATGAAAAAAATGCCATTGAAAACCTGAACTGTCTGCCGTCTGACCAGGCTGGGTTAGTCCTGCTAACAGGCTCCAAAATGCAGTCTGGCCCAGCTAGCAGCGGGCCAGCATGGTCTATTTCAAGCCCAACCAAAGGCTTGGATGACAGGTGAAAAAACGTACCTTCCCACGTAAAGCTCTTCATGGAGGAATATACAAGCTAAGATGGTCACGATCGCCGTACACATTGGGCTGAACATTGCACAGAAAAGGGGCCCTCTTCTTGAGATGGACCATGATAGTAAGTAATATGAGATGCCTGACCCTACAATTCCCTGTATATGAACTTATCAGATTACATGGACGGCTTCAGTTGAAAGACAAATGATATGGTAGTTCATCACCTGTGATCTCCTTAGTTATGACCTTTAATGTGACGATCCAGACCGTTCATATCAATACACGTTGTGTATAGGTCTCACCATGTGTAGATCCTCACCATTTGAAAAATGGTTAGTTTTCTGGAACGTTGTTTCTAACTCACTTCTGTATGGACAGTGGAATTTATGATTAGTGAGGTTTTTGCCACATGGCCCATCTATAGTGGGACCTTCTAGATGAGCTGTGTTGATTAAAGGCTAAAGGGGTCTATGGTTCTTAAAAATTAATTACTCAGTGACTACAAAATAGGGATTTCACTGCAAAATTCTTTAGGAATGTGTATTTTATACCAAATACTGCTTTAATAATTATAAATATCAGGGAGATGCTTTCTGAGGGGTAAGTACCAAAATTTCCTTAGACATCCAACTTTTTCAATGTAGGCATCTATTATGGTGATTACACAACCAAAAATCTAATCAAATCATCAGATGGGCTACACATAAATTTGAATGCTTTTGAGTGGTGTATATTATTTTTGATGGTTTCGACCACCTTATTATTAGGTCAGCCATATTTTTACTTCGTCTAATCAGCATGGTGGAGAGTAGACACGTATCACATGTGCCCCACAATTTCCAATCTCCATTTTTAAAGAAGTGATTTTTATTGCAAAATTCTTCATAAATTATAATTTTACCAAATAATGTCTCTAAGTAGATGCCCTAATCCCTTGTAAAATGCTTTTTGAGAGCTGAAATTATCATAATGCGCATTTTATATATTTTTCTTAAGAAAGCAGAAAAGTAGATAATTGTAGGGCTCATATGATGTTTGTATGATATGCAAGTCGTCCAATAGATGTAATCTATTGTAATGTTTAAAATAATAATAATAAAAAATAAATAAAAATTGGTCGAAGTAATTAACATAAGGTAAGCTACATGATTTTATTTTATTTTATTTTTATTTTTTTAAAAAAAACAGAGATATACAGTACTTTTAAAAAAATGCAAGTACAACCCATTTTATGGTTCGATAGAAAGACTTTTGCTGCTATGATTATCATGGTTTGGTGCACGTGTTTGACAGGTTGACGTGAATCAGGTGTTGCCAAGGCCACCCCATCCGTGATGTGTTGGATGCTATTGGGCCCAACATGACATACATGTTTTATATCCATACCGTCCACCCATTTTTGCAGCTCATTTCAGGTCGAAAACCAAAAAATCAAGTAGAACTGAAGCTTGAATGGACCACACGACAGGAAAGAGTGGGGGTAATAAAACTCATTGTCGAAACCTTTCTGGAGCCCAGCTAAAGTTTATTTGTCATCCAAGCTGTTGATAAGGTCACTCTGACTTCAATGAAGGGAAAACACAAATATCAGCCTGAGCCAAAACTTTCGTGGCCCATGAGAAGTTTTTAAATGTGGGCGTTCAATCACCACGGTTTCCGTAGTGTGATTTACTTGAGCTTCATCTGCTTCATGTTGGGCTTCGTGCCTTTAAATGAGTTGGAAAAATGAATGGGCGGTGTGGATGTAAAACACATACATCACGTTGGGCCCTCCAACACATTGACACCCCATGGCTAAGGATGATGTCTGGATGTCATACATACCATGTGGACCCCTCAGAAAAACATTACGTGATGCTACTTTAGCAACTTCAAAATCACCACCCTAGTATTTTAATTCGTGGGGGAATTTTTTGAAAAAAATTGAGATTTATGATAGTTTTTCAGTAAAACTCGGTATTATCCGATGCATGCAGCAAGGAATAGTCTTGCCTTATCGATAAGCAATGCTCAGGGATTTTACTTCTGGGACCTATTTGATAAAATATGAAATTCAGGGGAATTTTGTGGTGAAAATCCACATAAAATTACAAAAAATATGTGGGACACGGTGACCGATTAAGTAAATGGTTGTTTGACATGGTATCAAAGTGGAAGGTTCGAATCTCGAGAGCATTAGACATGCCTCGTTAAAATATTATTCTCCCACAGGGGACTAAGAAAATCAGATCCGACTCAGGAAACGAGAAATCAAGCTTGACCTATTGAGGGTGTGAGTGTCCCTCCACCTTTGTCAGTATGTTCTCATGTGTAGTTCCCACCCCACACGTTCGGGGTGTTGAAGTCATGAAATCCCTTGATATATATTGATACACCACACTCTGATAGCTTAAGCTTTTAGAGTAAATGGTTGTTTGACATTTTGAATAGTTAATGTTGAATTACTTGTAGCTGGTGGGGCCATCAGAAACTGATCCGGACTGCTCTAGACTGCACCATGGATGGGCCATCCCTTCATTTTTATGGGGCAAAGATAGAGCAGATAGAATCTTACAACCTGGTAACTCCATTCTCCATGGTCCATTTGTGATGGAGCTCAGCAGACCAATGGTCTAGATCACAAAAGAATGGGCCAGATCTCTACATAATCAAGACCGAGGATACTAGTGTTCCTCGACAAAGAAAAGACTGAAATTATAGGTAGAAGAACTACTTACTGAATAGATACAACACAAGATTTTGACAGTCGAGTTGAACTTCCAGGCTTGTGGATCCGGTTCTAAGAAGATCGCAACCGTCCCTGATTGGATCGTCCCAAAGAAACACATCCAAGCCGCTAAAGATAGATAGTCAGGATAGCTCTTAGACATTGGCACCTGTCGCAGATAATTGAAGGTTCACTTGACTGAATGCTCTCGTGTTTCACACATGCCAATGAAGAACACACGTTCCAGTCAAAATCATGGTCTCTCATTTGGTGGACCCACATGCATGTTAAACGTGCATGTGACGGTGGATTTCGTTTGACACACGTGTGCCACATTGACAAGGTGAGCTGAAAATAGAATGGTTGAAAAACATGAGGGACTTAAATGGTATGGTACCATATACCTGTAAAATCATCCATAGTGACCAACTAAAGCTACTTCCAAAGAGAAGAGTACAACCCAAAACCCATTTCTCGCTTCTTGACTGGAAAATAGAGTTGATTGTTGGGAATTCTACATTGAGAAGTTTCGGGCCCTTGATCAATGCCATGGATGCTGCTCCCATGACGCTGACAACGGTCCCGACCACCTTAGCAATGGTCCGCAAACTTCTTATATTGATCTTCTCTAATCTGATCCGTGTAATCAACATAGAAACATATTATTTTTTTCATGGAGAGAATCCAAGCCACTCATTTAGCTGCAGCCCGGCCATAGATAACCTTGTGAAATCAAACGAACCCAATTGCCAGACTAACCCCACCCATATGTAAACAATGGGCTGTTGGAAAAATAAATAAATAATGGCCACGGTTCAATGGACACATGGGGGCCATTTGATGCCTGTGCCACCTGATTTTTTTAGAGGTCATTTACATAAGGTTGGATGAGTTGGCCTAACCTTGCTTACTAGCCCATGGGTTGAACTTGAACTTAATGTAGATCCAATTGCAATTTTATTAGGAGTGCAAATTAGTGGAGCCAACCTCACAGGTCATTGGACTAGATAATAAATGGTCTATATTTGAAATTGGACTCATTGGTTGAGGTCTACCACGACCCCATTCATCAAATTGGTGGGCTCTCGAATCTATACACCACCTAGGCCGCTGCAGAATTGACTTTTAAATAGGTTGGATTTACACACTCAAGAATCTACCAAGACTCCAGGGCAACCTAATTTAGAACACTTCTAAAATTTTTAACTAATTGAAATAAGTTCCAATTTGGATGGCACTTAAAATGAGTTTATCTCATTTTCGTTTCGAGTAATTATGTATTGGAGATAATTGTATATATAAATTGTTAGTTATTAGGATTATTTTTAATACCGGTGAAAAACAAAACCGTCCAAAATA
The DNA here is from genome assembly GCA_037074715.1 of Magnolia kwangsiensis. Classification (NCBI taxonomy): domain Eukaryota; kingdom Viridiplantae; phylum Streptophyta; class Magnoliopsida; order Magnoliales; family Magnoliaceae; genus Magnolia; species Magnolia kwangsiensis. The sequence continues at coordinate 12,571,541 of CM073582.1, read as the reverse complement.
CATAATGCCTATTTAAGATGAGAATAACTTATTTTTAAGTGACAACAAAATGGCCATGATATTGTCAAATAAAATCTAAAAACTCGTAAACATTTATTTAAAAACATAATAGTTAGTATGTATATTGAATAGAAAATTATAATTCATACCAATTGAACTTAAACATGTCCCATGATGAATCAATTGGGTAGTGAGTGGGGATAAACAATCGTTGACTTCCCTTCATCAGCCTTGAATCCACACAAGAAAATGATCTAATTTTCTTTTAAAAAATAATAAATCAAAAAAATCATTGAGAATATTATTTAATTACTTGGTATTCTATTTATGTAAAAGGATAATGTGAATGTTCTACCCTATTCCATCGACACACTAAAGTTGTTGTATGATATATCTTATTTAAAATTAGTAGATCAATATTTCTACTAGCAAGGGGTTTCTACTTCCATGCCCAAGTACTTATCACTTTTTATGTTATGATTGTAATTTTATTAGGTTCAATCGCTATAATTGTTTTGAATTCACAAATCATTGCATGAACAATTTGAATTTTTTCAAATATGTCATTGAATTCATTCAAGGCTTAAGAAAAATCTAAGTTGGAGACGGATATAGTCTTTGTATATCTTTTATTGAAATTATTGTGATGACTAAGTTATTTTTTACAAGAAACATGATATGCCTAAATAAGCATAAACATCTAATTTGACTAAAAATAGTAAGCTTTTTTAAATAATAAATTTACTAGGAATAACAAAAATATCAAAACTTACCATAAGTAGTTAATCACTTTAAGATGGTAATGTTTTTTAGTTAAGGTAGAAGAACACATCAGATATAAAAATGGTTAAAAATAAAAATTTAAAACTTACTAAAAATTGATTAAAAAAATAAAAAAAGACCCTTAAATTAACTTTATTTGTGTAACTGGTTATGGTACAATAGCCTTTAATCAACTAGTCAAATCATAAGACTTAATGATATATAGCTTTTCGAGGATAAACTATATTAGTAGTTCTAATAACTAATCAAAATATTATGGCATTTGGATATTATGTGATGCATTTTTCTCCTATTTCAAACTTTTCGACCTAATTTCATTTTACTCTAATGATCCATAAACCTGTCAATTACTTGTTTCATATCAATAGATAAATAAATTTGGTTTGGATCATTTGAGTCTACACTTAACTAGATTTCAATTCGACATAAATTAGAAGAAGACGCTACCTATTCATAGTAATGAATTAGGTCTACAAGACAACCTAGTTTTGATCAATAAATAGATTCAGTCCAAATATCTTCTTGGTATGATTCAAGCCCTTTGTATCTTTTCCTACTAGCTAATATTGTATCTTTGATGTCTAATACAATAATTTGTAATTAAAAGATCACTTCATTGAATTTAAAGTGATTTTCATTTTATTAAATCATTGGTTTTGAAGAATTTACCCAACAGAAGTTGCAATGACGAACGTAATTACTGGAAGTAGATTAGTCATAGTGCTTGCAATCGATGATGATGTGAAAGATAAGCCAATAGAATAACAGTATTGATTGATGGTTACCCTGCAAAGAAAGCCAATTTCACAACTGTATTAAAAATAGAAACAACAACTCATATTATAAAATGAGAAATAAAGAAAATTTTCAAAGTTAAAGAAAGAGGTTTATATAACTACTTATATTGTTAGCTTTATGCAAATATGTAATTTTTTTAAGAAGATAGAAAATGAATTTAAAATGTTACATCGGACAAGGGAACAATCTAATTATCAATATGCATTGACTATTTAGTCCAAGTGTTATTCATGGATAAGAGGACAACCTAATTATTCATATGCATTGACTATTTAGTCCAAGTGCTATTCATGGACCACCAAGTGAATATTGCACTTTTTAATGATCCTCGAGAAGGAATCCATGTAACTGGCTAAAGCTTAACATTGATGGGTCCTCGAGAAGGAACCCATGTGATGGATGGGGAGGAGGGTTTTGTAGAGATCATAAAGGGAATATCTTATTTGCTTTCCACAAGTTTTTCGAAAAGGTTTTCAACAATATAGTCAAAGTGTAAGTATTTGTAGATGGTATTTAGATTTACTGTGATATGGGATCGGTTAACTAATTTCATTATTAAAATGACTCCCATATAGTTGCACAAGTGGTATTCGGTCAAAAAGATGATAGACCATAAAACATTTGGTACATGATGGGTAAAGTTTACAAGATGCGTCATCTTACGAACTTCAAAATCTCCCACGTCCTATGGGTCGAAGGTAATGCGGTCAAGATGATCTTGATAGGATGTATGGTTAGTAGTGAATTTTTTGATATGAGTTTTTTAATTGCACAGATTTCTTGACTCCGATTAGGAGTTTGTTAGCTTTAAATAATGCTTGAGTGAGTGCTATCAGGAAGTGCAATTGGCTTAACCATGTTTTGTCTAAGGGAGCATCTTAGTGGGGCCTTTTATTTTTTGGGGGTGGAGAGTTGAGGGAGTTGATTGACTCTCTTTTGTATAGCTTTTGAGGTATATGATAGACGTGGCACGACTTTTTTATGGCATCCACCCGAATGAGTGTATATGTTTTCACTATCATGTACGATGTATTGAAGTAAACACCTAAATGTATTTGGACATGTTAAACTTAATCGAAATCTTAAGTGATCATATTTTGGGTATTATTTATTGATGAAAGAAACTCAACTACTATACCCGAAAGATTCCTTTATAACAATGAAAAGTATGTGGCATAAATAGTTTTCGAAGCCCTATATAATTCAATGCATACAAAACACTCTTTAACACAAACAAATTTAGGCGCTCTTCTTGCAATAATCATATGAAGAAAGAGAAAAGGTGTCGTTGGTTATTTTCTTTTCATCTTTAATGTATGTTTTTATGTTTCTTAAATACTTTTAAGATATTATGCCCATTTTATACTTTTTAAAATAATTTACTTAATTGATGTAGTTTGTATACTCCTTGCTCCAAAGAAACACTCTAATAAAATGATCTTATTGATCATTGATTTTATTGGTTAAAAAAAAGGACATGTGTACATGTGAATGGAGCTAAATTATATGTCAGACTTGAATGGACCATTCAAAATCCATTTATTACACTTCTCCAACACCCCACGATATTTGTTAATCGAGTGCCTTTAATTCTAATGTATAAGAGACCTTTGTCGGTTCGACTGGTGTCTCTATTAGTTCGACTGAATTAGTGGGTGAATTCTCATATTACATGTTGTGACCTTTTATTTGCTCATTTTTAGTTCGACCATTGAATGTAAGTTAGTTCCTGTTGGTTCGACTAAAGGTCTCATTGATTCGACAGACGAAATGTGTAGGTTCGAGTAAGTGCGAGTTTTGCTTTCTAATCTTGTACAGGAGTATATAAATATCATCTTAATTGCGATTAGGGTTAATGTAGGAGCTTAACACATATATTCAAGGGCTTTAAGGGGAAGCTAGAGTTTCTACTGTAAGTTATTCCATCTCTTGTAGTATTCTTCTAATAATTAAGGATTGATCATCGCTTTATGCAGTGGTTTTTTAATGCAATTATTTTTCACATTAAGACTCATGTGTTCTCTATATTTGCTTGGATTTTTCATTCTTTATTGCTTGTTTGATTCTGATATGAGGTTGCTTTTGCTCTCAATAAGTGGTATCAGAGCTACATTGAGGTATTAGTTTGAATCTGAAAATATGACATTGAAGGGATTGAATGTGAAGTTCAAGAAAGAGAAGAGAAAAATAAGTTTGAACTATGGAGGTTGAAGATGAAAGCCATCCTATTCCAACAATGGTTGCAGCATGCACTAATTGAAAAAATGTATCATCCGAAATCTATAAAGGAAGAGTATTATGATGAACTTGATCAGATGTCGATTAATACAATTCAATAATGCTTGACCAATGAAGTCTTTTATAATGTCATCGATAAGACGACTATCATGAGCTTATGAACAAAGTTGGAGAGCATCTGCATAACGAAGTTGCTCACCAATCTCTATATCCGAAGAGACATTTTTATACTCTGAAGATGGCGAAAGGGTCAAATCTCTCTGACCACACTAACATCTTTAACAATCTAATTTAAATTCGATGTTCTCCACTTTTAAACCTTGGAAGGTAATAGTTAAAAATCAAATAAGGCAGAAAGTAAAAATTCTAAGGATAGATAACGATAATAAATTTACTTTAAGGGAATTTAATTAATACTATAAGAGTAAGGGCATATTGAGGCACGACACATTGAGGCACACGCAAAAGCATAATGGTGTTACTGAAACTCAACCCTTTTGAAAATGGTCCGGATTATGTTAAGTAATTTTGGATTGCATAAGGCGCTATGGGCTAAAGCCATTTTGATATAGAGCGGGTCATAGACACTTTCATGTCCAAGATGGATTAAAGAAGGCCTGATCAGGGGCAGAAGCCATCAAGACTGTCAAAGCCTTAAAACATGCATATCTCGCAAACCAAAATGAGTTACTTGACATACCATATATGATTTTGGGGTAGGACGAGGTACTTTAGCTAACCAACTTGGTTATGCCAGGTTGCCCACGTTAAATTTGTGATATACCATCTTATCGACGATCGAATTCCATGTTTAGTTCCATTTTTACTATAAATAATAAGTTTTAGTTTAATTATAACTTTTCATCCCTTGGGCTTTAGGAGTCGTGTCCAACATGAAAAGTGCTTAGAATAATTAGGAGAATAAAATGGTTAAGCCACATACGACACTTACTATAAAATTAAATTTACTATTTAGAGTAAGTTATGAAATTCTAGGAGTTTTATTTATAGTTTGCTTCTGATTTCTCTCTTATTACTTGGTATCCCTATTTAAAGGGTTGTGAACTCATTTAATTCATTGATCAATTAAATTTCAAATTTATTAGAATTTTTTTCTATTTTCTTGTTTTCTTTCCTCGTGGATTCGAGAATTCTCTGTGAGGAGTCTAAAGAAGCTCCGTAAATTTGGAATAATTATCTTTTTAAGGAAAACGGTGCTCGACCTCACGTCCTCTACTGCATCAATTGGTATCAAAGCAAGGACTCCTCTTGGGCTGATGGCAAACAACAAAGGTATGAACAAAAATCCTATGAACAGTGATCTAGGGATTCGTTATCTTTTGGAAAGAATGAAAACTTTTCACCGAGAGATTCAGTTGACCATGCAAGGGCTGCAGGCAACCCTCAACCGTATTGCCGATGCGCTAATTTCACTCGGCCGAGCTCAAAGTGATGCTCAACTGCCCGTTGTTGCTATACTACACAACCTCGATTTTTGTAAAGCACTATCAAATGATGGTAAATGCAAGTCACCACTTTGATCATAAGGAAGCCGTTATATATGTCAATGGTAGAAATAGAATTACTGTGAGACAACATCTTTTGAACGAGGTGCACTGTAATGCGATCATCAATGTCAGGAGTAGTGAGAATCTCATGTCGAAAATAATGGTGGAAAAGCTACAATTGAAAATAGAAAAGCATCGATCTCCATACACAATTGGATTGATCAAAGAGGTCAACAAAATAGAGATAACCGAATAATGTACTGTCTCGTTTTCGAATGGTAAAAATTATAAGGATCAAGTACTTTGTGACGTAATCAAAATGGAAGTTTGGCACATGTTACGTAGTCGACCATGACAAAATAATATTAATGTTATTGCTACATATAAAGGTCAGTATAACGTATTTAAATTTACTAAAGATGGTAAAAAGATTGGCCTCCTCCTTATGAGAGCAGAGAACTAACCTAAGACTTCTAAAGTGGAGGGACAATCTCTCACAACTGAACATGTTTTTGTTAAACAATCTGAGGAAACAAGAGACATATATATCTATTAGTTGAAAAGAAAGAATATATGGAGCCTGTGAACATCCCTGGGGATTTGAAGCTAGTGTTATAGGAGTTCAAGGCGATTGTGCTCGATGAACTCCCTAATAAATTGCCTGTCATGTGAGATATACAAAATCACATTGATACTTTAGCCAACCAACCTGGCTATGTTGGGTTACCCACTCTAAATTTGTGAGATTCCATCATATCGATGTCCAAATTCTATGTTTAGTTTTGTTTTTACTATAAATAGTAAGTTTTAGTTTGATTATAACTCTTCATCCGTTAAACTTTAGGAGTTGTGTCTAACATGAAAAGTGCTTAGAATAATTAGGAGAATAACGTGGTTAAGCCACATAGGACACTTACTATAAAAGTGAATTTACTATTTGTAGTAAGTTATAATTTTCTAGGAGTTTTAATTATAGTTCGCTTCTGATTTCTCTCATATTGCTTGGTATTCCTATTTAAAGGATTGTGAACTCATTTAATTTATTGATCAATTAAATTTTGAACTCATTAGAATTTATTTCTATTTTCTTATTTTCTTTTCTCATGGATTTGAAAAGTCTCTGTGAGGAGTCCAGAGAAGCTCCGTGGATTCGGAGTAGTTATCCTTGAGGAAGACAGTGATCGACCTTTTCACGTTCATCCCTATGTCACATCTCTATGGCGTATTATTTGGTAAATCGATCTCCCACTACAGCTACTGATTATAAAATTTCAGTAGAAGTATAGAGTAGTCAGATAGTTGATTACTCGGGGTTACAAATATTTGATGTGATGCTTACTCTCATATACTATTAGTTAAGAGAGATAGGCTAGACCAAAAGGCTAAGAAGTGTACTTTTGTTGACTATAGTGATGGGGTGAAAGATATATATTGTTTGACAAAATTTCATGAAAAATCATATTTAGATGGGATTCCAAGTTTGATAAAGGTTCCTTATTTTAGATAGATAAGTACAAAGAAATAGAAAAATTAGTTATTGATGTTAAAACAGTTATGGGTGAAACACTTGAAGAACTTGAGTCACAAGTAGAGGTGTAGAAAGGAGTGAAGTAACCACCTATTAGGAAAAATTCATCAAGAGATCGTAGGTTACCTTTGAAATACAAGGATGACTCAAATATTACATTTTCTCTTATTACAGATGAGGAATAGCTGCCTACTTTTTAAGAAGTACTAGGAGACAGAGATGTGGAGAAGTGGATGGCAGCGATGCATGATGAAGTGAACTCTCTATATAAAAATGAAACATATGAGTTGCTAGAACTGCCCGTTAGGAGAAAAACGATAGATTGCAAGTGGATTTACTAAAAGAAACTGAATAGGTATAAGGCCAGATTAGTAGTAAAGGGTTATGCCCAGAAGGAAGGTGTAACACCTCAAAAATCGAGGGTCGGGTAGAAACCCAACTCCCGAGTTCTAGAATGTCACTTATGCAACATAGATAATGATAAATGCATGTTGTCTATAGAATGACATTAAACAAGATTGAGACTAAGCCAAAACAGCATATCATACTCCAGAGACAGTTAAATTAGCAAGTGAAAGACTGTGATTAATACATAAAATATATAAGTAATTATAAGTCCCCAGAGTATGAACATGTTACTAGGTTAATTAAATACATGTATACTCCAAAAATGGAAAGAAAAGAATATACATGAGTGCTCCAAAAATATAAAATGACAAGTGTCAAGGCGTCTAATCAACCTCCTTGTAATCCCATCGATCAGAACACGCATAAAGGAGGGATCTTCCTCATCATCATCAAGTCCGGCTCCGCTTCACAAGCAGAGTCATCATTTGAAACTAAAACAGGGACTGGTGGGTGTCCGGAACACCATCCGGTAACGTGGAAATAAGTAATCAACTCAGTGGAATCATAGAGCAAAGATTAGCATGTTATCAAATCAATCACGCGATAATAGTAAAGCAAATAATCAAACATTCCTAGATACTGTTGTTAATGCATGCATGAAATGACATGATAGATGCCCTCACCGACATACTCCCTCATGCGGCACCATCTGCGTCCGCGACATGCTTTCTTCCCGCAGTGCTCCACATCTTCCAGGCACATGCAGTGCGATATGGATAATGCTTACCGGGTTGTTATTAGTCATTTTCATAAAGTAGGATTGGAAAACTAAGGTACCTTCCTTATATCAATCCCAACACAGATCCTGTCTAGGGTCGTCACTCCTGGTAATCTCATACGATGTTATATTTGTAGGTCGCTGTAAGAGCTGTCAGGGCTGTTGCTCACACTCGTTGCACCGCTACCCCATCACCTTATCAATACGGGCCTATTTATATCCTTAATACTGCATCAGGACTCATCGCCCCCATGCGATGTCAAGATAAACTCAAGGTCACTACAAAGGGCCGTTAGGGCTGTTGCTCGCACTTATTGCTCCACTCCCCCATCACCTTATCAATGTAGACCGACAGTAAGAATATAGTGTCCCATACCACCATACTCTGCTCAGAGTAGGGTGCTCACTGGTCACTACGGGGAGGTTTGTGGCCCCAGCGTAGGCCGACAGCTCAACCACGGTGTCCCATACCACCATGCCCTGCTCATGAGTCTTTATGGATCAAGGTACCATGGTTGACAGGGTTTTCAATGGTAAGTTCAGTATCTTAGGTTCAAGCAGTTATGACTCATACATGGTGAACATACAATGGCCAGTCGGGTTACTTGACGGGCTTGATTAGTACAAACGCATCTCAAGCTGAGCGAAATGAAGTGCATAAAATACTTCATGTGGCCTAACCACTGCCATCAACTCAAAACACGACTCGCGTTCATCGATGCGTCCTTCGTGGCAAATAGAAGCCAACCACGAATTCAATCCATCACCGCCTGCCTGGACTAACGTATAGCCCCAAACACTTGAATATCAACATCAGTAATCATATGAGAGTAATAGAAATGAAATACAATAATGTAATCATGTTGACACATGTTATAACATACAACTTAAGCAAATCATCCAACACATACATTTCATATATATAATGAGATAATACATATAGCCAACATGATGGAAATCATTTACATCAGTATATTACTTGAGAATTCAATCTCAAAACTCATTCACAACACCATCTACTCAATACATACTAATACAAACATTTATACAAACACTTAGTCTACACACTTTAGTCTACATAGCGTATGTCGACTCAAAGTGCGCATTTGGGCGAATCTCTTCGTCAAACAGATTATGCATGCATCCTAATATCCTAACATGACAAATAACCATGGCAAACATTTCAGCAAAATGTGGATGTAAACAGTATTTCCTACAAATGACTAAAATGCCCTAAATCTCATATTTTCCATACGTTCACGAAATGAAAAACGGACAGCATGTTTTACATGTCAATTGGCGTGCTCGTCGATAATCTACTATTAAACGACGTTGAAAGCTTTGAAATCAGTCAATCAAAGCGTCTAAAATCCGCACCTTTCGCCTTAGACGTGTATTGGTTCGAATAGAATATATACACTTCGTCAACGGCGTAAATGTGACCTAATGCATAAGATACGTAAGCTACTTTGCTATTTGAATCAAAGGAATCCCTAAAACAGCAATAGGGTAGGGTTTTCTTACCTAGAACGAAGTTGGAATCGCCAGAATAGCGATACAGGTGGGTGGCTTTGGCACGTGGAGCAGCATAGAAGAATTCCTGGAGAAATCACGAGCTTCTCCCTCACTTTCTCTCTCTTTTCTCTCCTCTCTCCTAGGGTTTTCTCCAAATTCGTATAGGTTAGAAGGCTAAGGGTTTAAATCCCTTTTATAAGCCCAAACATAACCAAACTAGACTCCAAGTCAAGGTATACTTGGGTTATATCCAAATTGGGTCTTTTTCGATCTAAAAGAGTGTTTAAGGAGGTTCCCTAGCCAAACGCGGTCAGACTTAAGCTCATGGTCACTGGATCTTTCTCACTTGAAGTTTTCAGACCGGTAGAGTTCGCAGATCGCATGTAGCTGTCCAGTTTCAGTTCAGCGGTCATCGTACCTAAATCAAGTCTACAAGTCTCATGACATGAAAGAGAAATTTTTCCTGATCCGAGGGTGAAATTTGGCTAAATTCTGACGGTCAGAACGCTTAATAATAACGCGCAACAACACGTGCCAGATTTGGAATTAATTTCCTAAACCTTTAGCCATTTCTCACTCTCTTCAGTACAGGCTCAATGAAATAGCCTCAGAACATCGGTTGGACTTGATTTTTGAAACGATTTTCAAGTCCAGCTAAGCGGTCATAACCATTTAAGATTGTAGATATCGGACTTCCGACGCGCGGTCTAAATCAAATACGAAGTTTCAAATGGTTTCTGAGAACAAACTGGTTTAGAGTTTGATCCTGAATTTTAGGGTAACGTAGCGTCAATGATGCTACAGGTTTTGGATCTTACAGATCGTATTTAAAGTGGTTGGTGCTTATTTCACAGGTAATCTAGTGTAGCGCTGGCTAATTCTCGTTAAATTCTAAAGAATTTAGTTCTACATGATTTCTTTGGCTTTGGAATTGGGTTATGAGAGGTTACTAAGGTGTTATGGTTGGCCCATTGCCTAAGGACGTCTAATTTTAAGTTGGCAAAAATTCGGGGTGTTACAGAAGGTGTCAACTTTAGTGAGATATTTGCACCAGTGGTAAAGCAAATACCTATCATATTTATATTGACTTTAATTGCCCAATACAATATGAAATTGGAACTGTTACATATGAAAACTGTATTTCTACATGGAGAACTAAAAGAACAGATCTACATGAAGGATCATAAGGGTTCAAGGTGAAAGGAAATGAGAATTTAGTTTGTAGAAATTAAATAGGTCGTTGTACGACCTGAAATAGTTGTCTAGGCAGTAATACAAGAAAGCACATGACGCCTAAATACAATTTGCAGAATGATTGCGATGATGATTTATTTTCTAATTCAAGTGTACTTTTTTATAATGTATATGATGTGTGGTTTGGACCATAGACATGTATAGGAAAATTGATAGTTTTTATAATCTTTAATATATGAGATTTTGCTTGTACTACAAAATAAGTGGGCCCACTTCTATGCCCTACCTTAGGCTTAACATACCTCATTTTTAGCCAAAGTATATATTTTAATAAACTTGTAACAACAAATATCCAAAATGTCATAGATGTATGCCATTTATGGGAATTCAAGGTGATTTAGTTAATCAAATTTAAGTTGAGTGAATATGCTATGGAATTCCAATACATTCCTTAATCTGACTACTAAATGCAATTTTTTAACATCGACATGATTTTAATTAATTGCAAGTTGCCCAACACAATGAAAATTTCAAATCACTTTGATTCTTGATTTAGATTCTAATGCATTAATTCAAATGCAACGTGTCATACAAGCCCTAGTGATAGTAACAAAAAGTTCATTACCTAATAGAATGGAGTTTGGAACTAAGCCTGGGTCACTCAAGGTCAAGACTCCCATTTTAAAAAATGACAATGAGTCTTGGACATTACCTATGAGTCATGACATAGTTGTGTAGTAATCCAGACTGTCGTCGAACCAACTCTCTATGGAGCCTAACCCTACAGTTACACTGGAAAGATGATTTTAACCTTCACATACTATCCAATGGAATTTGAGGCGCATTGTTTTTCCTTTAACCATCCATTGGATAGCCATTAATTGAATGGTCACAATTTCTTGATCACTTCTATTTTAGAGATTTATGTTCGACCCAACCGTTCCCCAATTTGAACGGTCTGGATATGCGAAAAGGAGATGAATCGGCACCAACTTTCAAAATGGTAGAGAACTATCACAGGCATCTAGGCATGATCCACACCATTATTCTAAAGACTCCTCCTCAGCAACTCCACTAAAACTCAGCCGAGTCAACTCGACTAGACTAGATTTTGAGCCGACTCACCCTGAAACTTGCTGGCTAGCTTAACCCAATCACGACTGGGCTAAACTTCTCAATCTGAGTCACTCAACTCAACTAATGCTCCATGTCAACTGACTCAACCAATAAACCATAAATGTAAATTCCATTCATGACCATCAACATCAATTTTTATAACATAACCTATTAATACTTATTATAATTACTTGAATATTCTTATTAAATTGGTAACAAAATATCGAGTCGAGTCAACCTGAACCATTTAGACATTGAGTCTGTTTTCTTGTTTATGAAGTATGGTCCACGCAATGTGTATGAGAAAGAGAAAGAGAGAGAGAGAGAGAGAGAGAGAGAGAGAGAGAGAGAGAACCTTTCAGCAAAATAAGCAATAGGTGCCATGAAAATGGTAGCTATGGCTTCTCTGTAGACAACAAAGACCTTTGGACTCATCCCTTGTGTAAGAGCTGCTCTTGAGATGAGAAACATAGCTGCATATGTGAACTGCAACACCACCATTGCTATGGTAGGCCAATGACCCTCCATAAATCCAGTGCCTCGCATTGTACGGAACTTCTTTACACAGATGCCTCACAGAAAAGATAGAATGGCCACGGCCAGTGCATGCATCGATAAACACTGATGAGGCCAGATCCACTACAAAGCTGTGTAGGTTAACCTTAAACTGCCGCACAATGCGTGGACCCCACTGTGATTATTTCATGAAATCCAATCCGTCTATCATTTAAGAATTTTTATATCATCCATGGAAGTTAAAAATCGGGAAGTTTCATAACTCAAGTGGACCACACCACAGGGAAAAATTAGGATGAGAACTCCTTATTCTGCGTGGAGCCCACCGTCTTTGTTATATTCCATCCGAAGATGCAATCCATCAGGATGAATGGACGCTCCAAAAATAGGCCACTCCGGAACTCTATGGATTCCACTACGTGGTGTTAGAGGCTTCACGCATGACAGTGTGGCTTACCTGACTATCTGATGGACCCGATGTTTGTTGCCGAGTAGGAAATGTTGGAGTGAACATGATAGACGGATTGGATGTGATGATCCATTCCACACATCAGAAATCCTAGCTAAGTTTTCGTGATGGAAATGTTCGGTAAGTCAATAAGGATTTGAATTGGAAGCTGTTTGGGGCCACAGAGATGTCTGTGACAAATCCATTCAGTCCATCAGTTTTACAAGAGCACAACAGGATAAGATTAATAAAATTAGGTAGATCCAAATCTCCTGTGGGCCATACTACAAGAAGCTTTTGGACTTGAACGCCCAGAATTGAAAACTTTGTGGGGCCCGCAGAAGTTTTGTATCAGGATGGTATCCGTGTCTACAGTTTATCTAAGTGGTAGTAACCCTAGGAGCGGTTTGGATATCTTATAAAAATCATGGTCCACTCCGGGAAGGTTTCAACGGTGGACATTTTCGTTCCCACTGTTTCACATGGCGTGGTCCACTTGAAATTTGGATCCGCATGATTTTTAATTTTCTGCGCCTATTGTGATCATCAAAACTGATGGACATAGTGGATTTGTCATGGGAATTTATGTGGGCCCCACAAAGCTTCTAAGTACAGGACCTTGGGCAGAGGCACAGGCAACCGGCGTTGCCCTTATCATGGCCAGGGACGCGGATTGCCTCCTACCCCCGCCCGGACCGTAATCCGTCTGGGCGGGGCTCTGTGGGATCCAACATGATGTAAGAGATTTATCCACACCGTTCATCGTTTTTCTCGGGTCAGTTTAATATGGCATGCAAAAAAAAGTGGTAGCTCCCAGCTTAAGTGGACCACAAAGTGAGAATTGAACTTCCACCATTAAAAACCCTTGGGAGCTGGAGAAGCCTCAGATCAAGCTGATATTTATTTTTTCACTTCATTCACGTCTGAATGACCTTATTAATAGGTTGGATGGTAAAAAAAACCATCAAGGTGGCCCTTAGAAAGGTTTCAAGGGTGGGTGTCGTTATCACGGCAGCTTCTTTTGGTGTGGTCCACTGGAGGTGTTGACCTACCTCAATTTTAGAATAATACCTGAAAAAGACTTGATAAAAGCTATAAACGGCGTGGATAAAACTCTTACATCACAATAGATCCCACGGAGCCCTGCCCGGACGGATTACCGTCCGGACGCGTCCCATGGCGGAGCGAAAAATGCACCATGCGTGCCTGAACTATCTTTTACTTGGACGCGTCCAGCTCCATATGGGACGTGTGTATGTGTTTTACCCACGGCCGTCCATCCATTTTCCCATATCCGTAGGCAGTCTGACATGCGCGAATAAAACGGACGCGGATTAGCTGCTGAACACGACGGTAGCGAGTCGGCCATTGAAGTGACGTCATCATGTTATTTGAGCCCAGTATAATGTATGTGTTGTATCCACACCATCCAACATCCATGTGGAGAGATCATTTTAAGGCATGGTACATAGAACAAGGTAGATCCAAAGTTCAAGTGGACCCCACCACACAAAACAAAAAAACAGCAGGGACAGTGACCCACTATTGCATGAAAGCGGATTGACTGGTGTATCACACACCACCCACCTCCCTGGAGTGCTGATGTCACCAAGTTCTATGGGTCCTATCATGAGTTATGTGTTATATCCAAACCGTCGGTTCATTTTGGCGATCTCTTCATAAGTCTTATCCAAAAGATAAGTGGATAAAAAGATTAAGTGGCCCACACTGGACAAAGCAGTTGGGGATTCAGAGTCTACCATTGAATCCCTTTGGTGGTCATAGAAGTTTTCGATGAATATGATATTTTGTTTTTAATCTTCACCCATCTCTGTGCGGTCTCATGAACAGATTGGATGGAAAATAAACATTATGATGGGTCCTTTCGAATGTTTAATGGTGAGAATGATTATTTCACTTTTATCTGTTGTGTGGTCGACTTGAGCTTTGGATATGAATTATTTTTGGTATCATGCTATAAAATGATCTGGCCAATAGATGAACGGTGTGGATATAATAAATACATCATTGTGGGGTCATATAACTTTGATCTCCTTTAAACCGTTCGTACAACTCGGAGCTTGAGGAGCGTCAGCCCCGTCTTCGCACGAGACGTACCCACGCATCCAGGTCAGTGGTGTGTAGTGCACCAGGCTATCCGCTTTACTTTTGCTTTTTAGCGTACGCTCATCTTTAACACGCACGCATGACTTGTAGGGTCCACACAAGTGGCAGGTAGCCCGGCCTAAATCACGGGAAGCGGATGGGCCGGTGTACCTCATTCCAGTTATATAGCTGCTATAATCACGTTAGCAAATTTTATGGGTATGATCATGAGGTATGTGTTATATCCAAATTGTTCACCCATTTGGTGAGCTAATCTTAAGGCTTGGGACTAAAAATAAGATAGATTTAACTATCAAGTGGACCACACTGCAAAAACCAGGGGGGATTAAATCTTCTACCATTGAAACTCTTTTTGGGGTCACATAAGTTTTGAGTTAATATAAAATTTATTTTTCTTCTTAATTCATCTTTTTGTGACATAATGAAAAGATTGGATGTAAAATAAATGTTATGGTGAGCCTATAAAATTTTTAACGGCGAAAATCATGATCTCCGCTGCTATTTATGGTGTGGTCCAGACGATCTCTGTATATGCTTCATTTTTTGGATGATACTTTAAAACGATCTCTAAAAATAGATGAACAGTATAGATATAATAAATACATTATTGTGGGGCCATGTAACTTTAATCTCCTTTGAACCGTTTCGTACAACTCGGAGCTTGAGGGGGGTCAGTAATAGTTCACCTCTTAATCACAAGCATTAAGCAAACGGATTGGCTACTTCCCCTTGCACCAGCCCGGTGGTTGGTGGTAGGTGCTCCGTGGGACCCACTATGATGTATTTGTTTCATCCATTCTGTTCATCAATTTTTACATATCATTTTAGGATTTGAACTCAAAAATGAGAGGTTTATAAATATCACGTGGACCACACCATAGGAAAATAATAGTAATTAGATATTTACCATTAAAATATTTCTAAGGCCTACTATACTGCTTATTTGACATCCAATATGTTGATTAGGTCATACAGAGACCCGGATGACAGAAAAAGAACAAATATAAGCTTGTTCCGAAACTTTTATGACTCCAAAAAGTTTTTAATGATTGACATTCATTCAACATTGTTTCCTACAACGTGGTCCACTTGAGATGGGGACATATCTCATTTTTGGTATGATACTTAAAATAATCTATAAAAATAGATGTATTGCATTGATGAAAAACATACATCATTATAGGCCCACGGAGCACCTGTCGCCAGGCATTGGCTGGTTGCAGGGGGAGTACCCAATCCGTTCCCAAGCATTCACGCTCCCTTACCAGTACCTTTCGTCGCGGTGTCTCATCCAATGTACGGACGATGATTGAGTGCTGAATCCAACACTTCGTAGCCATGTGGTTTCGGGAGTCTGCGGGGCCCGTGATATATGTATTTTATCCATGCCGTTCATCCGTTTCCTCATTTTAGCGCATGAACAAAAAATTGATGCATATACAAAATCCAAGTGGACCACACCATGTGAAGTGGTGGAACTTGAACCTTTACCATTGAAAACTTCCTGGGGCTATAGAAGTTTTTGATCTATTTCCTTCGTCCAAATAACGTCACCGTGGGTCGTAAGAAGTATTCAACGGTGGACTGATGTCATTATTTTAGTTATTTCCTGTGGTGTGGTCCACCTGAGCTTTGGATATGTTTTAATTTTGGCTCATTCCATAAAAATGAGCTGGTAAAGCGGATGGACGGCGTGGATTTAAAAAAAAAAAACATATATCGTAGTTGGTTCCATAGAGTTGATACGTGGTGTTGGGGTGACCACACAATCACGAGGTTGTCTCATCCAACGTACACATAACACTAACGTAATGTATTGTGGACGACCTAAATCATCTCACATCGATGTTGGAGCATGAACCAAAAGCTCCAGCTACTCCAGCAAATTTAACCATGCGATTTTACGTCAACATTCCATTTTAGCCTTCGATTTGATACTCACTCACACAATGCCTGCCTGTTGGACCGGGTTAGGTTAGACCTCAACCTCACCTGAAGACAGTTGGGCCCTTATTGTGGGGTTACCATGGAGGCTCACCTTGATGCATGTATCATGTATCCATGCTGGCGATATTTTTTTTTTTTTTTTTTTTTTTTGGGAGACAATCATGAGGCGTTATACCCAAAATATCGCATATATAATTATCAAGTAGACCATATATCATTAGAAACAGTGGTGATTGGCCATTAATGAACTACAAAAGTTTTAGACCAAAATGATATTTGATTTTCCAAATCCAATTTAAATGCCTGCAAATAGATTATTGTTAATCACTCTCATGCGGGTTTCAAAATATACTTTTATTTTTGTTTGAAATTCGGTATAAAAGTAATGGCTTAAATTTTTGGCCCTACTGTGATATATATATATATATATATGATATGTTTGTACTGTTATCCATGTTAGCATAACATTTTAAGGCAAAAACTTAAAAAAGATACAAAGCCAACACTTAAGTTGCCCACACCAAAGGAAATGGGGACCGAGTGTGGTCTACTTGAACTTTGGATGCGCTAAGGTACGTCAAATCAGACCCCACATATATTTGACAGCGTCCTTGGTATTAGTATTCAAAAAAGTAAGCGCCAAATCTAACATAGGTATTACTGTCATAACTGCTCAAGGAAATAACTATTACCCCATGTGTAATATATTTATTGGGGAACAGACAGAGGTGCCCCTTAAGAAGTTTTTAATGGTAGGACCAGAGATCACCATTGTTTCTTATGATATGTTCCACCTGATAAATGGATTTGCCTCATTGTTTATAAAATTCCCTAACATGATATGTGGAAACGGATGGATGGCGTAGATATATAATACATGCATCAAGGTGGGTCCCATGGTAAGGCCCCACCGTCTTGGGTGAGTCCGGGTCCTCAGCTAATCCACTCAATGCCTGTGACCCTCCGTGCTGGGGCTGTGGGGTCCACAGATATTTCCGTGAGAAAGCCACTCCATCCATCTGTTTTGGTAGATAATGAATGAAATCCTATTGCGGACTGGGCTACTCAAGTACGTTTTCTTTCCTACTGAGTTGAGCCCACTGTGAATGTATGTTGTTTATTGGTACTGTTCATCCATTTTTTCCTTCTAATTTTAGGGGTTAAGCTAAAAATTGACATTTATCTAAAGCTTAAGTGAACCATAACATATGAAACAGTGCTGAATAAAGAATTCTACTGTTGAAACCTTCCTAGGGTTCACAGTGATGTTTACTTGTCATTCAACCTGTTCATAAGATCACAAAGACATCACAAAGACATGGATGAAGAGAAAACACAAACACACAAACATCAGCTTGATCCAAAACTTCTGTAGCCTCCAAGGAATTTTCAATGGTAGAAGTTCAATCACACTTTTTTTTTTGGTAAAAATTTATACACACACACGCACCCCTACACACTCACACCTTAGTGGGATTTCAGCACATGGATACTCGAACCCTTGACCGGGTGTTGAAACTCCTCAGAGTTCACCATTGGATTGAGCTTTGGGTATGCTTTTGTTTTGGGATGAATCGTAAAACTATTTGTTAAAATGGATGAATAGAGTAGACGGCAGATTTTACTTAGTAAGCTGAGAGTACCAAGCAACTCAGTACATAATCCGCTTCCATCACAATATGACAGGAATGCAAAAGTAGGCAGATCCGAAACTTGGATCCTTACTTTTACTCGGGTAGTAGCTCTCTGTAATGCCCTGAAAATTGGGGGTTGTGCATACGCTCGACTCCTAAGTTCCCGAGTATCACTTATAACCGATTTTACTAATTTGTGTTTAATCAGGTTTAGATGCGCAATATGAAATTGCTTGAAACATAAAACACAATCACAACTAGTCTACTGAAATAAAAGAGGCTGAATATATACAAGTTCCAAAATAATATGAATGGGTCGCACAAGGCGTTGCCTAACAAAATCACAAAAATATGTCCAAAAAGAATGATGAGCAAAGTCCAACACCCAGCGATCCAAGATCCGTCTACTAGGTCGATGGAGAACCGCCCATGAGCTGAAAGTAAGATAGCTCGTCCTCCTCATCAAGACTCGCACCGTCAAGCTCCTCATACTCTTCCTCACCTGCAACTATGGGAGAGTCTGGTTGGTGTTTAAGACACCATCCCACAATGGGAGTGATCAACTCAGTGGGTGCGATTAGTCTTAAGTTGTAATAAATATCAATTACATTCTGAATTTAATGAAAGACAAATATTCATAAACACATAACTAATCTTGTTAATGTAGGTGCGTGATAAATGACATATTGCATGCCCTCACAACAACATTCCCTCGAGCGACTCCATCTAATGATCGCGTATGACCAACCACCCTTATTGCGACCTCAACTGCCGAGTCGCCAACCTAACTAGTGCGATGCGATCATGATTGTATTGGCTGAATTTTTAATTAGGTCCATTCAAACAACAGATTGGGGAAACTAGTACACCCTACGATATTAATGCACTAAACTGGTTGGGAGGCCAAGGCCCCCCAACGTGTGAGGCCAAGACCCCACAATCCTTGATCATGTCGGGTTCCCCATCCCCGACTTCAAGCACATGGGGAGTGGTGAGACAAGGGATTGCTTGCGGTTACTACGGGGAGGCTCGTCACCCCAGCGTAAGCCGACAGCTCTAACACAGTGTCTCATTCCACCATGCTCGGCTTTCGAGTTAGTGGATCGGTCTCAATTGGTTATTAATGAGCTTCAGCAGTTGAAGGTGTTTCAGGTTCCATACAGGCGTGAGCAAACAGGGTTAACTAACATGGTTAATCAGT
Organism: Magnolia kwangsiensis; assembly: GCA_037074715.1. NCBI lineage: Eukaryota > Viridiplantae > Streptophyta > Magnoliopsida > Magnoliales > Magnoliaceae > Magnolia > Magnolia kwangsiensis. The sequence goes on along the minus strand of CM073582.1, from coordinate 12,551,862 downwards.
AAGCGGACTAGACCATGTGAGTCTAGACGAGTATGTGATGGACGACATCGGGTACAAGCGACCTATGTAGTCCAACTACTGTCGCCCATTCGTATTGGTCCAAAACTACCAGTCTAGCCTCGGGAAAGTCCTACCAGTGGGACCACTTTCTCTCAACTCAGTTTCCTGACTAACCTAGGGATTTGAAGGTAATCAATGACACTTCAACAATTTTGAATTTTACATCTAACACAAGTAATGTCATGCATTCATACTTCAACATGAATATTCAAAATTTTCTATAAATGCAAGTACTAACAATATTACAAGATAAACGTGCATGTGTGTGGTGTGGGTTAGCGAGGAGATCAAGAGTTATACACCGTTTATAGCACAGTCATGCAACAAGAACTAATGCTAGTATAACATACATTTGAGGACTTAAGCAAGCACATATATATATAACAAGGATTAATGTAACATACAAGCTATAGGGGATCATCATAAGGATCAAGCAATAATGAACATGCATTCACCAAACCCATGCCCAATCATGTTGAGGAACAACACATGTCATAATCAATCCATATTAATTGAGAGGATCTAAAACGTAAAGTCTAGCTTAGGTTTTCTTTAGATTCTTCAAATACATCATCCAAACAATTATAATCATTAGATTCATACTAAAATTGGTGTTAGGCCACCTAAGAATAATAATCCGCACCTATGGATCGTTGAGTTCTTGAGAAATGACCTAGGAGTGCTCGGATTTGGGGTCGATTGGCCGGAATCCCTAAGGCAAAGCATTTACATGTTAGAATTCCATATAATCCCTTCTCAACACAAAGAGTTTCAAGAAAAGATGAGGGATTTACTATCCAATCGGTGGAGAGGGGTCCTTCCATCGTGAGTGAAGGATTTGTTGGGAAAGATGTGAGGAGTTGTAAGAATTGAACTCCTTTAGACCCCACTTGAGCTATGATCCACCTTCACTCTCTCCTTCACCCTCTTTATTGTCTCTTTACTCTCCTTGCTCTCCCTTTACTCTCTTAGTTGTTGGAGTAATGGTGGAAGTTATGAGAGAAAGAACCTTAGGGCTTTATTTCCTAGACTTGGGCCCATTGGCCTTAACTTTCTACAATTGCCCTCAATGGCCCTGTGGGGGCCCCTTTTAGCTTTAGGGTGGCCCTGTGGGGGCCCCTTTTAGGCCACTAAATTTTTATGTGTAGGTGTCTCATGACCCGATGAAGGGCCATGTAAAGTTTGAAGATGATCGGACGCGGAGTTTCAACGTATGACTCCAATCTTTAAATGACCGTATGAGGTCCATTCTTATTGTTGGGGCGGTTCTGATGGCCCACTGGCTATGAAATTTATTGGATAGGTGCTCTATGGCCCGATAAAGGGCTGTAAAAAATTTGAGAGCGATCGGATGTGGGGTCTGATCGTACGGGTCCGATTTGTGATTAACGGTTACCGTTCCATGATCGAGTCCCAGATTTTGTGGATGGGCGTAGAAAAATACTCTAGGCTCTCACCGTAAATGTAGAAAAGATTTGACGGCTGCAAAGCATGGTATCTCAGTTTTATTTACAAATACCAGATTTTAATTTTAGCCTTTGGGTGAGTTGCGTTTGGCAAGTACTGCTGGGACGGTATGGATAATTAATTTTTGAATGTCTACTGAGTCTGTGGTCCACGATGGACCATAAGCCCAGTGAGATCTATGGTTTTCTAAATTTTTAGATTTTTCTGACCTTCTTTGGTCGCTGCATGCCTCGCACGGGCTGATGCTAAGTGCAAACGGGCTATCTGGATCGACAGCCCGTACTAAGTCTGATCATAACTAGACCGGTCCACCCCAATGGGCCAACCTGGGTTAATTAATTTGGTGGTACCCAACACACGAGCGGCTTAAGTGAACGGTCCTGCGGCAAATTCTACGTGAACGCTCCAGGACACTGTTCTGGTTAGACAGGACGTTACACTCTCGGGAGTTTCAACACTCGGTCAAGGGTTCGAGTTAGAGGTGGGTAACTTGGGCCCAATCCGGTGGATTCGACCCGACCCGACCCGACTCCGTACCGTTCCGAACAGAACATCGGGCCTGATCGATTTTGATCGTCTAGATCTAATAGTTTTTTGGGTTGAGTTCAGATTGGCCTTGATCCGACCTGACCCAAAAACTCAATCCGATTGGATCTAGACATACCAATCCTATCCGATCCGGAGTAATTATTAATCCTTCGAGTTCAGATTGGCCTTGATCCGACCCGACCCGAAAACCCGATCCGATTGGATCCGGACATATCCGATCCTATCCAATCCAGAGTAGTTATTATTAATCCTTCTACTTTTTCCTATGGTATGGTCCGTTTGAGCTTTGGATATGCATCAATTTTGAGTTCAGCTACTAAAATAATCAGCAAAAATGAATGGACGGTGTGGATAAATCACATGCATTCAAGGTGGGCCCAACAAAGTTTATTATGTCCAAGAATAAGTAAATTTGTCGGTATATCACACACAACTATGTAGCTAGCTGTAGACTGTAGGTGCTAACTGTGTGTAGGCACTAGCTATAGTTATGTGTCGTGCCAAGATGAGCACTGACGCTCCTTGAGCTCTGAGTTGTACGAATGGTTCAAAGGATATCTAAGTTACATGGGTCCCACATTGATGTATTTATTATATCTAAACTGTTCATATATTTTTAGAGACTACTATAGAGCATTGTTCAAAAAATGAATAATATCCAATGATCATGTGGACCACATTACAAATAGCAGCAGAGAATGATTTTCACCGTTAAACAATTTGTGTGGTTCACATGATAGTTAGATTTATCTTAATTTTAGTCTCAAGCCTTAAGACGAGCTGGCCAAATGAATGGACGGTTTGGATATAACATATACCCCACCATCAGACCCATATAACTTGTTAAACTCAATAAAGCAAGTAACGTTCTTAGCGTGAAAAAAAAGTCTCTGCACATTAAAGTAATACATTAAAACATCAGAGAAAGTATGATAAACATTTTTTATAGTCATGTGGGGCCCACCTTCATGTATATATGTTATCTAAGCCGTTCATCCATTTTGATATATCACTTTAAGTGTTGAACAAAAAATTACAATACATTGAAGATTGAAATGTACCACACCGTATCAAATGATCCGAATAGTTCCTAACCCGATCCGACTCGGTTTCCCTGACTGAGTCGGACTTGGATCGGGTCAAGTCAATCAAGCAACGGATCTGTATAAGTCAGGTGACCTGGACTTAGTCTCGGATCAGATCGATTTTGGATCAGCCTATTAGAATTTTGGATTTGACTGGGTTACTCCCAATCCAGTCTGACCCGGATCAATGCCCAGCTCTAGTTCGAGTATCCATAGGTGGTGAAATTCCACTAGCGTGAATGTGTGGTGTGTGTGCGTGTGCAAATTTTTTTCTTTTAAGGCAGATCCGGAACTCCATGGGTGATACCAATAAAACAGTAGCTAGAGAACAGAAATGTCCACCACCGTTGAAACATTCCTGAAGCTAACCATGGAATGCTCGTGTTATATCCATAGTAATGTTTGTGGGGGCCATCATAGTGATGTTTGTGTTATATCCAATCCATCCATCCATTTTACCAAGTAGACCACACCACAAAATAGAGGGAAGCATATTGAGTCCTGCCCCTACTAGAGGGACTCTCTAGGTAGGGTCTCTGTAGGGTCCACCATCATGAATAGGTTTTATCGACCCTGCCTATCTATTTTGTCGTATCATTTTAAGTCAGTCTTAGACTGATGTAGATCCTAGGCCTAAGTGGACCACAGGGTCTACCCTACAGTAAGCAAAAGGGCAAAAACCTCTTCACTGCTATGTTTATTTGCCATCTAATCTCTTCACAAAGTGTGTGTGTGTGTATATATATATAAAAAGGGAAAACACAAATATTAGCTTGTTAAAAACTTCTGCAGATCCCACTTAGCCTCTAACGGTGGGTGCTCAATCCCTACTGTGTGATCCACTTGATGAGACTTTGATCCACCTAATTTTGGGCTCATGTTCTAAAATGAGCTGACCAATGGATGGACGGTGCAGACAGGAAAGTCACCGCTGTGAATTTGGTGGTTTGGATGGACGGTTTACCACAGCTTTTAAAATATCTAGTGAACTGTCGGTTACCCTTCAGGGAAGATACAGGATTTGACGTATCGTGTGGGGGTGGTGAGAACACGTTTTCCTTTTCTAAACAGAAGCAGTACTGTATTTGGATGAGAACAATGGATTCTATGTTGTACACGTTTCATGTTAATTTGGTGTCACTCAAAATAAAATAATTAAGAAAAACCTTGCCATGGCTTTTGATGATTCTTAGTAATATTATAATGCACCTTAAGTCTATTTTAGAGAGCTTTTTTCTTTTTCCTTTTTTTTTTTTTAAATTATTTATTTATTTATTAGTTTTGTACCTTCGACAGTCCTCTTCCTATGGTGATGGAATGATCTTAACATTTCATAGCCATGTCCGAAACTGCAAATGGTCTATCCACTCTAAGTCAAGTATATTAGATAATGATCTTAACATTTCATAGCCATGTCCAAAACTGCAAATGGTCTATCCACTCTAAGTCAAGTATATTAGATAACGTTTAGTAGGAGCGAATGAATCCTTAATTCATGATTGTTTAAAAAATGAGTGCACCTTTAGCTATATGTGTCATATATATTGTTAAAATTATCTGATGATGGATGGAGCATAACGTAAAAATTACGCAAAGGTATATTTGTTTCATCAATTTTCATGATAACAAAATATAAATAACCTATCATTACTATTTTATAGTTTTTATTTAAATAAAAATTAGGCATATAATTTGAAGGTTAAATGCAAATATAATAAAAAATATGTTATATATATAATCATTATAATTTTACATTATAAAATTATCATCTTTGTAATCTCACCTTAATAAAATAAAATATATAAGCAATATCATCAATGCAATCAAATGAATCTAATGTTACCAGACAAGTAAAGTATTTTATAATTATCATCCCTTTTTAAAAACTTTATCAAACTCATTGGTATAACAAATAGGAATTGAGATTCTCTGCTTATCATAGAAAATTTCTGCTTGTTGCAATTGGATTGGGCTATATCATCACACAACATTTAATGCAACAGTGATGATAATATTAATGATGAGGTGAATCAATCACAATGTCAGAAAATATAAATTTTATGTTTGTGACAAGCAGAGTATTGAAATTAATAAACAAATATATCATTAAATATTACCATCAGAACTTGGACCGCTCACCATTTTAGTTTTAACCAACTACTCATTTTTTTTTTTAAACTCTTAGTTATGTGTTTAATAACCATGGATTTTATGGTTAGAATTGTTCAGTTAGTGCAATTTCCGAAATATGCTCCATCTACAATGTGCATAGTATTTGAATGTTTTAGATAGCTGCATGCGTGCCTGTTGTGGGATTCTTCGGAGGCTCTGCCCATTGACTATCGGCCCATATGGTCCGATTTTTAGTGCCCAGCTATTGGCAGCTGATCGGATGGTCAGTTTCGTTAGAAGATTGTGTATTTTGGGTTCGGCACTTTTTAAGAAGGTCCACCAAATAAACGATCCCGATATCAGCTTATGTAAGCATGCAACACTGACTCAGAATTTGTGTGCGTCACACACCATTTAAATGGTAATCAAGTATCAATCCTTTGATTGTTAAGACTGGGGAATGGGTGGACAGATCCAAACCTACCAACTGATAGACCACCTGTTGTAAGCACCTCTAAGCTTTTCTTGATCGTCCGAAAAATGATGGCAAACGAACAATTGGCATTGTGCCATTCATAGCGACATTGTCGGCAATTTCTCCCTGAATTTCGCAGGAGACTTTAAAAGAAAAAAAACATTTTTCCCACGATGGTTGCCAAAATCTCCATGTATAAACTAAAAATTAATTTTGAAAATTTAAATATACTGGTATAATTTTTTTAAATATTTAGATAATTTTTTCTTTAAAAGCATGACAATATCACAATAATCACAAAAAATACACATTGCCGAGATTTTCAAAACCTCATGATATTATCATTTGAGCCATTTCTAACCAAAATATTGCAATACTTTGCAAATCCTGCAGTATTTGACACAATGATACCCTTTACAAAGGGTTTATTTCATGAGTGAAACTGTGTTGTGGATAGATCGTTTATGTTGTACTCTATAAGGAATCCCGATCCTCTGCCTGCTACAAACAGGAAAAATCTGTTTGCTGCATTGTGGTGACAAAGTCAGTGATGTAGATCACCAGTTACAATGCAGGAAAATAGAAAAAACCTGTCTGTGGCAAGCAGATCCATGATCTGGATTTCTATATAAATTGTTGGTCAAACATCCTAAAACATGGGGTAAATGTGGACTATAGTATGGGTGGGTATATGTGGAGGTTATGGTGCATGGTGGTACACATAACACTTTCGCATTTGTGCACATTGACTGGTGTCAAATGTAGGGTTCTTAAAGATTAACGGTGGTGAAATATATAGCATATGTGAATTGCTTAAACACAAACAATTCCACATGTGACGTATTTGGCATATGTGATGCATGTGAACAACTTGAACACAAACAACTACACGTGTGACACATTTGGCATATATGATAAATGTACCTAAATCATATTATTGCTGCATTGGACAAGATCGTTTATTTTACTAAAACCCATAGAAATATATATTTACAAAAATCATAGATAAGTGCTTAATAGCAAGCGGCGATTACCTAGTGACCCAGTCATTAGGGACCCGTATGACAGAATTTGATACGTGACATGACTAGATATGAGGCTGATTATGTGCTTGGCCAAACAACTTTCAAACATCTTTTGTGTTGGCCTTATCTCTAACAGTAGCACATGGATGTTAGGTTAAGTCACTAGGCAAGTCACATCTTCCTTAATGATTCTCGTACATAAATAGATTAAACAAACCATGAATTTACCTCTTAAATATCATTGGACGCATGCATTAATAGGTTACACCAACCATGAATTTTCCCCTTAAATGTCATTAGACGTGTACATAAATAAGTTACACAAACCATGATTTTCCCCGTTAATGTCATTGGACGCACACAAATCCAAAACCTTATGCACTATTTTTGATATTTTACCTTACATTTTATGAACCATCGTACTGAATGGAGAAATGATAAGGCTATGCATGCCATGATAGATTGAAAAGGTGCTGGTACCACAAGTAGCAACAAACACGTGCATGAGATTCAGTCCATTCATTAGGTATGGCTTACGTCAATAGCACTCTACTGGTACACTTTCTAGGTAGGCCTCACCTGATGAGTGGTCCAGATAAAACCCACCTGACAAATGATCTGCATTTTATAGCTATATTGTTTCTTGACTGAATGGCACAGATCTTTTATGGATTTCCCAGTACTGCATGTGTGCACCACCCATCCAGCTGTTCCCTATTCGTATGGTATGTGAAGAAAAGACTCGTAATAGAATCTTACTAATTTACTTGTTGGAAAGAGAAAGTAGCACATGCCGGAAGAAATGAGAGAGAGAGAGAGAGAGAGAGAGAGAGAGAGAGAGAGAACTATAAGATTTCAATTAAGTCTCGACTTAAATAGTCAATATTTCAGTATCTAATTATTATCATTTTTCTTTTTGATATTTCAACCAGTGAAAATAAAGAAAGATAATAAATCATTTTCAGAATATAATAAACTCATAGATTATTAATTCATCATGAACATTTTCAGATATAAAATAGATAGTTAATTGTTTACACCAATATGTGTCACAAAATAATTCTAAAGAGTATAAATGTAAGATGATAAAGATGATATTATAAGGTTGTAAATGACTTCATGGTATTGTCCTATGTCTCTAGACTATGAGGATATATCGAATCCATGGGGGGAATATGGTCTTCTTCCTAAAGAGATGCTCTCGTGCACTTTTAGGACACCTATGCATCCATTCAAATAAAACAACACTCAATTTACTATGAATGGATGTAACCTTTCTTGTAGTAGTTAATTTTATTTTATTTTTAATAAAGATAATCATACAATGGTAAAAAAAAAATATTGCCTAGTAAAATATGTAACTCTTATCAAATCCTTAATCATCCCAATTGCCGCCATGTATACAATATGTGTCACTGAAGTCACTTATATAAGCATGTGTTTGGCACACTTAATTAACCTTATGGCTATAACCTTTGGTAATAGTGTGAAAACTTTTGGCTAAACCTCAATTCACTCCACCCTCTATTTGAATCATGATTCAAATGAGTCTAAAACAAGTGCTAAAAATATCAAGCTATTTAGGCTTCTTACAAGGATCTGCATTTGGAAAGTGCACCTAAGCAGCCCTTTAGCCAACGCCTCATGCAGGTGGAGATTTAAACCTAGGTTTTCAATGCTAAATTTTTTTCTTTTTATAACTACATATGAGTATTTTAAGAAAGTTTCTATATATATATATATATATATATATATATATATATATATATATATATATATATAATATTTATTTTACTCTTTAAACATAAAATATTTCATTTTTCAAATTTATTTATTTCATTAAAACATTAAGAACATGTTCTAATATGGAACACATCTCATTGGATCTTTTCATGCAGTGAAAAACTGGATCTAAGCACATTTTAAACATTAGGTCCGCCACACTTTTGTGTACCACATGAACTAGGGGACGCAATAGGCCAGCCGACATTAGTCTCCTCAACCCTAGGCCTAGCTAAACCGTGTCCCTAATTGGACTGAAAAGGCATAAGCTTTTGCTTGAACCCGTGCAGGGCTGGCTAGTAATAAAAAGAGTGACTAGATCAAAAGTTTGAAATAAATTAAATTTAAGATTTTATTATTATTATTTGCAATACTCCCTTAGTAGCAGTGATGAATTCCATCATATAAATGATAATTTAATACTATGATAAATGCACTAATTGGTATTATCAGGTGATGATGTAGAGCAGATCGCGGACAGTTTCATGGCTAAGATGGATCAGAAAAGGCCCGGTCGACGACAGAAGTGATCCGGACCGTCGGACCTTAAATTGGGTGTATCTCGCAATCCGGAATGAGTTATCTGATGTAAAATATATGATTTTGGGGTAGAGCGAGCTACTTTAGCCAACCAACTCGGCTATGCCGGATTACACAGCTCAGATTTACAAAAAACTTCCTGATCGACAGTCGTTTCCTTGTTTTATTTTCATTTTTACTATAAATAGTAAGTTTTAGTTTTATTATAACTCTTCATCGTTAGGCTTTAGGAGATGTGTCCAACATGAAAAGTGTTTAGAATAATTAGGAGAATGGTTTGGAGAAGCCAAATAGGACATTTACTATTTTTGGCTAAAAACCTTGCGCACTAGTAAACATCACGACTGTTTATAAATAATAAGTTTACTATTTATAGTAATTCACGGATTTTAGGAGTTTTAGTTGTAGTTTGAGTCTGATTTCTTTCTGATTGCTTGGTTTCCTTATTTAAAGGGATGTAAACTTATTTTATTCATTTATTAATCAATTTCGAGTTTTATTAGAATTTATTTCTATTCTCTTGCTTTCTTTCCTTGTGGATTCGATAAGTCTCTGTGAGGAGTCCAGAGAAACTCCATGGATTCGGAGTAGTTATCCTTGAGGAAGAGGGTGATCGACCTCATCACGTTCATCCCTATGTTAGGTGAATTTTCAAAATCTCTATGCGTTTGAATTGCAGTATTATCAACATATTAATGCGAAAAATGATAAAACATTGCGAGATTGTTATATGAATATATATTAAAATTTTTAATTTATTTAATAATTTATGATCTTATTTTTTTTAATATTTTTATTTTAATGACATTTTTCTAATAATATTGTAAGAAAACATCAAAATTTGAAAACCTTTGAGAAATTCGAACGATATGGATAACTGAGCACTTGAACCCCTTGCTGCATATGGGCAGGTGTGGTTGACAGTGGATTGGCGGGCTAAACACGCGTGTGAAATTAGCAAACGTGTTGAGAGGGTTGTGGTAAACAGTTTTCATATGCATGTGTTCGGACTCTATTCTTTGGTTTAAGATCATCTTTCAATGATCCAAACCGTTTGTTTGATGGGCCCATCAAATAAATGGTTTGGGTCGTTGGAAAAGACTTTGATCCAACGCTCAAGTCCTGACTTCTACAATGCCAATATCAGCTGTTGATGTGATCATGTACTACGTAAGAAACGTGCTCGCATGCATATCTACAATCAATTAACACAAGTTCCTCAATAGCACACAGATGCATCATCCGGATCGTTCATCAAGCGGGCCCAGTTTGAATATGCCTATTCTATAGGTTAGTCTCGTCAAATCATGAGGTGATCAAACACGTACGTTGAAAGCGGATCTTGATTATCATGTCACACAAACCGTCCGATTAAGAGATAACACACTTAGCTTGGGCACACCTGATCAATGGACCTGATCTCTAACATGTCATTTGGGTATGGGCGGACCACTTCTAGTTGGCGCTTGAAGATGGGTATTTGCAACCTGCTTGCTTCACAGTACAACGAGAGAGATTCCATAAGAAAAACTTTGATACTCTGGCAGAGTGCGATGGATGATACACGGCCACTTAGAAATTGCACAAATTATTTCAATGGTCATATTTTAGGATTTTTGCTCCGTAACTTTGTAACTTTATCATAGTTGTTTTACAATTTAAATAATATATTCCACTTGTACAATATTTAAGTGCCCTGAGCATCATGCATCTTGGTCTACCGGACTATAAATTATAAAATATCTACACATGTGCCATGGTCTTGCCAACGTCTTGGCTTAACGTGGTCCACGTCATGCTGGTGTTGTTAAAGGGTACGGATCTAGTACACCTATCATAGGCTTACTTTACAACCACTTGCATATGGCACATGTGACATTCCAGTAATACTACTGTTGGCAAGCCACAGTGCAAAAATAACACTGATTTAATGATCCTAACCCTTCAAATGTTGGTCATTTTTGTTATAACCACTTGTCATACAAGTCATAGATTGGACGGTTAATATCATCAGGCCATTAAATGTATATCTCCTGCATGTTAGCAATCTAATGTTGTCCTATCGAATAGATGTTTCAACTTTCAACGATAGGATTAGACCTATTTTATATTTATCCATTCCATCTTGACCTTTTGTTTTTTTTCTCACCTTTTTGGAATCTCGGAAAATACTTTCCAAAGATAACATTTTCCCCTAGCTAGCTCGTTTTCCAGTAAAAGTAATTTAACATCTTTGTATTTTTAAAGAGAAAGTTCTAAATTATCTCAGGAAATTTTTAGAGAGTTTTACAGGAAAATTCCCAATAAATTCCAAAATTACTGAAGAAATCCCCGGGATGAAAATCACTGATGAATGCATTATGAAGGCGGAAGTTTAAAAAAGTGTCCTCATATATTCTTTTCCTTCAAAAGTATTGGTCCAAAATTTTTGATGCCACGTACTTAGCATGTGTATGCATGACATCATACACTAAATCCGTCAAACATGCACCTAACTATGATAATAACAAGAACCAAAAGTCTTTCTATTTGTATCACAAAATGGGCTGGAATGTATTTTTGACGTTTGTAAGTGGTGTATATTATTTTGTATGATGTGGCTCGTCTTATATTTAAAACCAACAATATTTTATTCTTTTGAACATTATCATAGATTACATCTATTAGATATGTCCTATATCATAGAAATATCACATAGCCCATCATTCTCCACTTCGCTTTCTAAAAAGAACATGGAATGGAATTATGGTAATTTCAATTCTCAAAATGTAGTTTCTTGCCATTTTAGTTTGTGGAGGCATTATTCAGTAATATCATAGTTTTCAAGAATTTTACTATAGAAATCCGAAATTTTTATGAAATGACACCTATATATATATATATATAGAGAGAGAGAGAGAGAGAGAGAGAGAGAGAGAGAGAGAGACCATTAGAAGAAAGAATAAAGAATTTGCTTAGATATTAGCACTATCATCTTGTTAAGTCTCTTTATTTTATTACTTAGTCATGTTTATTTGTTTATTTCTTAAAATGATGAAAATATTCCTTAAAAGAATTATGGAAGAAGAGTTATAGTCGTTTATCTAATTGTCAGGGAGCAAAGTAGAGTGGAGTTCCGGCGTCTGTTTAATTGTCATTTTCTTTTTAAATTTAGAATTTCTTGTAAAAGAGTTATAGATGAAGAAGGGTTAAGTATTCAAATAATGATGCTTGGATATTTAATTATTTATATTTTAGAAGTGTATATTTTATGAAATAATCTTATAGGCTGTATTGTGATTCATGATTTATGAATTTTATTATATTTGAGTCATGCCCAGAGATGCTAGGTCAGACTCTGGCCAACCCAAGTGATGAATTTCGGGGCATAACACGCTCACTAGATGTTGCGTGTGGTAGGGCTCACTAGGATAATACATTTCAAACATAAGTGGCCTACCCACACAACCATGCAAGGGGTACTGGTCCTGCTAAATTATATTCACTAAAATAACATCTGTTCTATGTGCTTGTGGTGGGGTCTACTTATAGTATATGATATTTGTGGCCCACTAATAAATCCATCAAGCCACTTTATTGCACACCAACGGCTCCAATATATACTAATGATCAGTTCACCTAGTTATTTGCACATGTATGGTGGGACCCACCTATAAGGTACGATTGACATGTGTGCGGCCATGATCACATTTCACACATTTTGATGACCAGCCACCCATATATATAAAGAAAAACACATTTATTATGTGATTTACGTGTAAGATGGAATTTAGTTTATAGGCCATGAACGTAGGGTGGGGACGGCTCAAAATAAGGTTTTTTAATACATGTGGTGCCACCATTGTGGTATTATTTGGATGAATATGTTTGTAGGGCTTATGGGGTGTTTGGAGCATGGGATTAGATAAGATTAAGTAGGATGGAATTACCAAAATGTAATGATTATACTATGCCAGGGATTATCGTCTAATCCCATGGGTTGGAGGGCCATCCCACTTCATGTTTGGGAAACCGATTGGCTACTCATCTTGACACTATTGGTCAGTGCTCTGTGAGCCCCACTATGATGTATGTGTTTCATCTATGCTGTCCACCCATTCTTCCATGTCATTTTATGGTATGAGCCCAAAAATGAGTTTGATCCAAATCTCAAGTGGACTGCATAGTTAGTCCTAAGAGGTTTTTAATGGTGTAATTCAATCACTATTGTTTTCCCATGATGTGGTCCACTTGAGTTTATAACTACCTCATTTTTGGGATCAAGCCTTAAAATTATATTTCTAAATGGATGGACGGCATGGATAAAACATATACATCATGGGAAAACAATAGTGATTGAATTACACCATTAAAAACCTCTTAGGGCAAACTATGCGGTCCACTTGAGTTTATAACTACCTCATTTTTGGGATCAAGCCTTAAAATTATATTTCTAAATGGATGGACGGCATGGATAAAACACATACATCATGGTGGGGTCGACATAGCATCAACCACTAGCTACATGAAACCCAAAGCAAGAGTGCAAAAACCCTTGCCCCGCGCTAATTCCAAGAAGGGGCTTCGCAACTCATACCTTATGTGAGTCCCAAACAAACGTTGCAATGATCCATGGGATATTAAAATCCACTCCCACCAAATCACATTTGAACCCATGCCCCAGACGCTCCTAAGGAGGTGTTCAGAGCATGAGATTAGATGGGTGTAAGTTGAATGAAATTACCAAAATGTAATGATTATACTATGTTAGGGATTGTTGTCTAATCCCATGACTTAGAGGCTATCCCACTTCATATTTGGGAAATGGATTAGCTACTCATCTTGCCACTATCAGTCGGTGCTCTGTAGGCCCCACCATGATGTATGTGTTTCATCCATGCCGTCCACTCATTCTTCCATGTCATTCTATGGTATGAGCCCAAAAATGAGTTTGATCCAAATCTCAAGTGAAATGCATAGTTAGCCCTATGAGGTTTTTAATGGTGTAATTCAATCACTACTATTTTCCCATGGTGTGGTGCACCTGAGATTTATATCTACCTCAATTTTGGGATTAAGCCCTAAAATTATATTTCAAAATGGCTGAACGGCATGGATAAAACACATACATTATAGTGGGGTTCACATAGCACTGATAACTAACCACACGAAACCCAAAGTAGGATTGCAAAAACTCTTACCTTAGCATTGATTCCAAGAAGGGGCTTTACAACCCGTACCAAATGTGAGTCCCAATAAGACGTTGGGACGATGTATAGAATCTTAAAACCCACTCCACCTAATTCCATTTAAACCCAACCCATGCACAAAACACGTACCAAAACTAAAATCAAATAAATGAAATACACATATACCAAGGCAGGTCCACCTTTAAATTTCACGGCAGGCAGAGCCCACCTGACTAAGCCACATGGGTGACGAGTGGGGCCCACCCAACTGCCCACAGTGGACAACATATGGAGCACACACGATCGTCCACCTGGCAATGTGATGGGGCCTGTACACTAGCCACCATGGACAATGTGTTGGGGCCCACATTTTGGCCCAATTGTAGGGCCCTGGCCTTTGTTTATGTCCACAAAGGTAGGATCAATCATGATGTACATGCAGTCTGCCTAGTGTAGTCCACTTGATAGTTGGATTTGCTTTATTTTTAGTACCATACCATAAAATGATACGAGAAATGGAATGGACAGCATAAATAGATACATCATGGTGGACCCCCCATACATCTGCCTGTTCGTGGCTAGAGCCTGGCGGGGGTATACTGCTTCCGGAAGTGGATTTCCTGCGAAAGCCTTTAGCAGGAAGTCTCCGCGCTGGAAACCAAGGTGGGGCCACTGTAATGTTTGTGAGAAATCCAACACATCCATATATTTTTTGAGTTTATTTTAAGACATGAGATCAAAAATGAACCGGATTCAATGCACAAGTGTGTAGAAATTGTGAGAATTGAACTACCACACTTGAAATATTCATGGGGCTACTGTAGTTTCAATCATGCTACTATTTGTTTTTTTCAGTTCACCCCATTAGGAATGACGTTAGGAACTTTATGGATGGCATGTGGCCATTACATTACCCGGGGAAGTTTCTACTGTTGGAATTTCCCTAAACACCTTTTTAGTAAGGCCCTCGTAAGTGTCGGATCCTTTACAATTTTGGTTTCATATCTTAGAATGAGCTCAAAAACTATATGAACAAGATCGATTCCTTACAAACATCACGGTGGGCCCCACCTATGTTTTCAGGATGCAGGAACTTCCCACTAGGGCTTTCCTGAGAAATCTGGGATGGCTAGTGTACCACACATCAGCTATATAGCTGGTGTATCGATGTCAGCGAGTTCTGTGGGTCCCATCATGAGTGGCAGTATTGGTGTACCATCAATACACCAGCTGTTAGTGAGTTTCGTCGGTCCCATCATGAGGTATGTATTATATCCGAACCATTCATCCATTTTGCGAGCTCATAGTAAAGCTTGAAACTAAAAATAAGGCATTTAATGATAAAGTGGACTATGAGCTCGAAACTAAAAATAAGGCATTTAATGATAAAGTGGACCACACTATAAAAAATAGTGGGAGATTGAATGTCTACCATTGAAACCCATTTGAGGTCATAAAAGTTTTGAATTAATATCAAGTTTGTATTTCCTCGTCATCCAAGTCTTCATGACCTTTTATGGACATATTGGATGAAAAATAAACGAAATGGTGGGCCCTATGAATTTTTTAATTGCTGCTATTTGTGGTGTGAATGTGATCCAAATGATCTTTGGATATGATTCATTTTTATTTTTATTTTTAGATAATACTCTAAAATAATCTCAAAAAATGAATGAACAGTGTGGATATAATAATACATCATTGTGTGGCCCATGTAGCTTTGGTCTCTTTCCAAGGCAGCCCTTATTTTGGCACGACATACCTACACCTGTATAGCTTGGTACACCAGCCAATCTGCTTCCTGTAAGAGAATTGGCTGGTGTATCACACACCAGCTAGGTAGCTGCTTTAGGTACGTGTCTTGCGAATACAACGCTCCTCGAGCTCCGAGTTGTAGGAACGGTTCAAAGGAGATCAAAGTTTCATGGGCCACAAAGTGATGTATTTATTATATCTAAACCATTCGTCTGTTTTTAAAGATTATTTTAGAGTATTATCAAAAAAATGAATCATATCCAAAGATCATTTGTACCACACCAAAATGGCAGTGGAGATGATGATTTTCACCGTTAAAAAAATTATAAAGCCCACTATAACGTTTATTTTCCATGCAATTTATTATAAAGTCACAGAGACCTAATTGAAGAGTCAAAACAAATTTTATATTGTTCTAAAACTTCTGTAACTCCAAAAAGGTTTCAATGGTAGACGTTCAATCCCTTGCTGCATTTTGCAGCGTAGTCCATTTGATAGTTAGCTGTGTCTTAAATTTTGTTTCAAGCCTTAAGACAGCTCCCCAAATGGATAGACGGTTCGGATTATGCCACATACCTCATTATCAAACCCACCTAACTTGCTGAAATCGATGCATACACCAGCCAATCCGCTTCCCTCCTTCCCATCTAATGTACATCGGACATTAATGCCATGGGAATCTCATATTCAGACTTGACTGTGACCCTTGCTGAGATATAAGTACTTGTCACATGGGTAGTCGATGTTGGAAATGCCATGTTAGCTGCATGTGTTTTATCTAAGATGTACATATATTGTGGAAGAATATTTTAGAGCCTGTTTGGCCGCGCAGATTGGATGGTATTAGAATGGATTGCAAGGTAATAATAAGCTGCGTCAGTGGATTGGTGCAAGATATGTGGGATTGCTATGTTCTGGGATTGTTATATCCGGTCTGTTTGGCATGCCGGGCCAATCCCGGGATTAAACCTTCCAATCCCTTTCAATTCCTCAAACCAAAACACATCCCAGGTGATTTTGAAAGGATTAGGGTGGATTGGATGAGATTTAAAGGTAATGATGGTGATGTCAGTGGATTGTCTTAAGATCCATGGGATTGCTATATCTGGGGATTAGGATCCCGTGTCTTTTTGGCACACCTGGCCAATCGTAGGATCTATCTTCCAATCCCTTCCAATCTGCCCGGCCAAAGAGGCCCTTAGAGTGTTAATCCAAAAGGAGACATCCCAATCTTAAGTGGACCACACAATAGGAAGCTACCAGTGATCGAGCATCCACAATTAAAAGTCACTAGGGTCCACTATAGTTTTTATTTTCCATCTAACCTCGTTGATTAGGTCATTTAGGGTGGATAAAGAGAAGAAAAAAATTCAGCTTAATTCAAAACTTGCATCATGGAAGAAGTTTTTAATGCCAGCCGTAGGTTCATTCATTGAATTGTAGTGCATACATTAAGGTGAGATTTAACACAAGGGGTCTCATCCACTAAGCTGCCGTCCTGACCTCACCTAACTCAGCCCACTATTATTATCTTTTTAACACAGTGTCTCATACCACACAAGAGTGTTGATTGTGTGGTTAACCACTATAAACTTGAGTTGGATAGTCACCCCTCCACCGCCACTTAGGTCATGAGCCAAAAAATAAGGCAGATTTAGACCTCAAGTTGACCACACCATGGTGAGGATCGAACCTTAAAATCTTCCCAGAGACTAAATGCCTATGTTTGTGTTTTCCCTTCATTTAGGTTTATGCAAGTTTATTAATAAGTTGGATGACAAATAAACATTGTGGTGGGCCCTAAGGAGTTTTGAATGGTATGCGTTCAATCCCCATTCTTCTGTGTGGTGAGCATTGGATTGTGTCATTTACTGGTTCATGCCTTAAAGTGATCTTGCAAATTGAATGGATGATGTAGATAAAATACATGCATCTTGATTATAAGGATGGGTCAGTACCCAATTCAAGTCTCAACACCACCTAACTACATGGTGGTGTCGGGACGCGGTGAGGCTCATTTAAGGTATAAATAGCTTACGTAACTTAAGATCGAGATACAAAAGATTCTCTTTATTTTTCCATTTTTAAGATTTTTGTATTTTTTAGAAATTAGTTCTAATCATGCTAGGAATTCTCCTACAAGATTACTTTAGGATCTTTTATATATTTTTACCAAAATTTACTATTTTTTATAATTTCTATTCTAGTTGAGTTGGAATTTCTATTAGGGTTTTGAATCTTTCATTTAATTGGACATTTGAGATTGATGATTGATAATAAAATCTCTAATTTCTTTTCTTTTCTTTTTTTTTTTTTTCTCGTGGATTCAAGGTTTTACCTACTCCAAGAAGACGGTGATCTTCTTTTCCTCTCGTTACGCCACGTCCTCCCCTGCATCATAAATTCATGTCATCTTATAAGTCAGGTCACTTCTTTCATGGCTGTGTTGGGCGGGTTGGACCCACATAAGTTTGTCTCAAAATGTGGGCGGGCCTGGAGCTGGTTCAGGCCTTCATTTTGAACTGCTTGGGCAGGGCCAACAAAACTGGGCTTTCTCTATTGTTTTTTCCTGTCCCAGGTCTGATCCGGTGTCAGCCCTAAAGAAAATGGGCCATTTGGCCTTTTGTAAAAGATAGACAAGCTCCTTTGGGTTTCGGGGAGGCAAACTGGCAATGGACGCAGCCTGCCCAATTAGGATCTGGGCCTGGCCTTAAACGAGTTAGCTCTGGCCTATAATAGAGGCTCTTGGGCATAGTTTTAAGACAGGGTTGAGTTGGACGACTCGTCCAAGTCGATTGGATTTAGTGGTAGCCGATTAGGTTTGATACCATGAGTCACCCTTGACTTGGGTGAGTTGGGCTGATTCAGCTCCTACTCAGGTGAGTCCCAACTCAAATCAGGGGCTAACAAGCCAATCCCAATGGTCTAGTCTATTAACCATGCTCTTGGATGGGCTAGGCTCAGAGGTCAGAGCATCAGCTGGCTTGATTTAAGTCTATTCTTTTCAGACATGGTTAGGCCACCTACAAATGTAAGCTTGGCTGCGCGTGAGCCCATGCTCATCTACAACTTTCATGGGTAGTTGTGGGCACAATTGGTCAGGCCGATGGGGCCCACGGCGGGAGTTTATTAACCAGGCCTGAGAATGGGGCCCATGTCTGATCTGTTATGATCATGAATGGGCCTTGATGTAGCTTGGGTTAGATAGCCTCTCTATTGATGTCTGGCTTGAGCCTGGGCCTGAGCTTTAGCCCCGTGGTCCTCAAGGATACTTAATATTAGCCCAGGCTCAGGCAACTGACAGCCTTGATGTAGATTCTTGTAGTGGTAATTGTTGAGGAGAAGCCTTCAATCTTCAAGTTTTCATGTTACTCGACTGGTCGTGAGAGGTGCTCGACCGGTCGTAAGTTTGAGCCCTGGCACGACTCGAAGTCCAGCGAGTTGTGCTGTTTTTTTCCAGGGCCTAGGACTGGTCGTAGGGACTGTAAGACCGGTCGTAGTACGACCGGTCGTATCTCTCCTAGGACCGGTTGTAGGTTACGCAGTTTGTTCCACGATTTTGCGCGAAACTGCGGATTTGAGTCCTTTCGCAATTGGGATGCGGAAGGGAAGTTGCCTAAACTATAAATAGGTGTTCCTAGGGCTTTTCTAGGTATAACAAAAGCTTTCTAAAGGGGTTCTAGGATTTCTAAAGGGTGTAGCAAGGGTGAGATCCGAGGTTGTTCGAATCGGGTAAGTCCTCTCTCTTTGTAATTGATGCTTTCATAGTGGAGATCTGTCGCTTTGTGCCGTGGTTTTTTTCCGAAAGAGTTTTCCACGTTAAATCTGTGTTCTCTTGTGTGCTTGGTGCCATTGGATTGCTATCCTAGATCTAGATCTGTGTGATTCCACAGGTTCAAAAATCCCGAACAACTGGTATCAGAGCTAAAGTTGGGGCATAGATCTGAATCTGAGGGATTAGTAATAATGGCGAGCGCTAAGTATGAGTTTGAGAAGTATTCAGGAAAAAATAATTTTGAGTTATGGAAGATTAAGATGATTAGCCTGTTAACCAAGCAAGGTGAGGATGGTACTCTTGAGGAGTGGAAGTCTACTATGAAAGATGATGAATGGAATACTCTTGATAAGAAGGCTTTATTATCGATCCGTTTATGTCTCACAGATGAGGTTTTCTACAACGTCATGAGGGAGAAAACTGCGGCTAGTTTGTGGGCGAAGTTAGAGGATGTTTATGCGAAGAAATCCTTGAAAAATTGCCTACACCTGAAGCGGCAGTGGTATAACTTAAAGATGGCAGAGGGTGGAGATCTGGAGGCTCACATCAGCAACTTTAATAAACTGATTAGCAAATTGCTGGATATGGAGGAAGTGATGAAAGATGAAGAACAAGCTTGTATGTTGATGAATTCTCTCCCGGCGTCATATGAGGCATTCAAGGACACTATGTGCAGCATGAATAAAACCCTGAGTGTCGATACTGTTATCTCAGCCCTTCAAGGGAAGGCTATGAGACAACTAAATAATGACATGGGGACGTCTTCTGATGCACTGTTTACAGTGGGTAGGAATTCTTGACAAGGTACAAGTTCTTCTGGTTCTAGATCTAAATCCAGATGCAAGGGCAAAGGAAAGGTAAAGTGCTGGAATTGTGGGAAAGAAGGACATGTGAAGAGGGATTGTAAAAATCCTAAATCGAAGAGGGAAGATTCTGAGGCTTCATGCAGGGAGGCCAATGTTGCCATGTCAGATGGATCGAGTAGATGTAATGGTGATGTTTTATCTGTGTTTTCGCTCAGACGGTCATACGATGATCGTAAGGATGTGTGTATGCTAGACACAGGGGCATCTTTTCACATGACTCCTCATCGGAGTTGGTTCACCAGCTATAGGGAGTGCGATGGTGGACAGGTATTTATGGACAATGACATTGCCTGTAATGTTGTAGCGGTTGGTTCTGTGCGCATCAGGATGTTTGATGGGGTAGAGCGTACCTTGACAGATGTGAGGCACGTTCCTGATTTGAAGCAGAATCTGATTTCTCTTGGTGTGCTTGAGGTAAAAGGATGCAAGTACACAGGTATTCATGGTGCTCTTAATGTATCTAAGGGGGCACGGGTAGTCATGAAGGCACAACGACTTGGTAACTTGTACAAGTTGATCGGGAGCACTTCAAAAGGTGGAGCTACGGTGGATGTAGCGGATTCCACCTCTGCACGTATGTGGCATGTTTGACATGGGCACATGAGCGGGCAGGGTAGGAAGGCTGAGACGTGCGGACAGGGATACGGAGTAGGTGGAGTAGCCACCTGTGTGAAGAATCACACGGCATGATCACAGGACATTGGCGAGGTACATGGACGATTCCAATATTGCAGGATATTCATCTTCTATTCAGATGACTCTAGGTGAGCCTGTTGCTGAAAAGTGAAAGGTGACTATGGGTGATGTGATGGATTCGTTGTACCAGACCGACATCTGGGAGCGGGTGGAGCTTCCAGTGGATTGGAGAGCGGTTGGATGCAGGTGGATCTTCAGGAGGATACAACATAGATACAGGGCGAGGTTGGTACAAAGAGTTATGCTCAGAGAGAAGGGATCGACTTCTCAGAGATATTGGCACCGACGGTATAGCAGGTATCTATTAGATCCTTGATTGACGCTGATTGGCCAATGTGATCTTGAGCTATGATGAGATGCAAAAATAAGAGAAGAGGTCAAGGAGCTACACGGTTGAAGAATGAAGACTTGGTGGAGATTGTTGAGGAGAAGCCTTCAATCTTCAAGTTTTCATGTTGCTCGACCGGTCGTGGGGGAGCCATGACTGGTCGTGGGAGGTGCTCGACTGGTCGTAAGTTCGAGCCCCTGGCACGACTCGAAGTCCAGTGAGTTGTGCTGTTTTTTTTCAGGGCCTAGGACTAGTCGTAGGGACTATAAGACCGGTCGTAGTAGGACCGGTCGTAGCTCTCGTAGGACCGGTCGTAGGTTACGCAGTTTGTTCCGCGATTTTGCGTGAAACCGTGGATTTGAGTCCTTTCACAACTGGGATGCGGAAGAGAAGTTGCCTAAAATATAAATAGGTGTTCCTAGGGCTTTTATAGGTATGACAAAAGCTTTATAAAGGGATTCTGGGGTTTTTAAAGGGTGTAGCAAGAGTAAGATTCAAGGTTGTTCGAATCAGATAAGTCCTCTCTCTTTGTAATTGATGTTTTTATAGTGGAGATCTGTCGCTTTGTGCCGTAGTTTTTTTCCGAAAGGGTTTTCCACGTTAAATCTGTGTTCTCTTGTGTGCTTGGTACCATTGGATTGCTATCCTAGACTTAGACCTATGTGATTCCGCAAGTTCAAAAATCCCCAACATGGTAATTGTACATATGAGAAACTTTTAAGTCAAGCTTCTCATCATCTACGACATTGGATTGATGGACCCTTGGATAACCACTCAAGTCCCTTACAGCTCTAGTACACGAGCCAGTTATTTGTAGGGTCCACCAAGGATTTCCTATGTTTCCAAAGAATCACTTTACAGGACAATCCTAGCGACCTCATTGATGGCCTGATTAAATGGATCGATGTTACTGAATTCATTAATGGCTTGATTCAATGGATGGGACTTGCCTCTGACCTAGGGTTTTAGGGATCTCCTGTAACCCTAAATCCCAATTTCTGTGGAACACATCATGATATTTTTATTAATATCAAATGTGTCCATACATTTCACTAGCTTATTATTTAGCATGAGCCGAAACACAAGATGTGAAACTTGAGTGGGCCATTTAACTGGAAACAATGAGGATAGAAACACAAGCAAGATTCAAAACTCAAGTGGGCCATACAACAGGAAACAACGAGGATAGAAGCTTGCAACTTGGAAACCTTTTGAAGGCACACGTTTGATTTTTATTTGCCATACAACACAAATGTCAGCCTGATAATTTTTATTTTTTTTTAATTTTTTTATCTGTCCATACGTTGAGCGTTCAAGCGTACAATCCTAACTGTTTCTTTTATATATATATATATATATATATATATATATATATATATATATATATATATAGAGAGAGAGAGAGAGAGAGAGAGAGAGAGAGTAATACCCGTAATAGGAAACAGATTTTGCAATTATGCAAAATCAGCAACAATTGGGTAGTCCTCGATCGATCAAGCATGATCGATTGAATATGCTCAAAAGTGTCCACAGATTAATTTATAAGTATTTTTTAAATTTTATCGATTGCTCAAGCCTTCAGGTAGATTGATTGAACATGTTCAAAATTGCGCAGAGATCAATTTGTATAATTTGGGGTTTACTCGATCAATCGATCCAATTGACTAATTGATTCGAGACATCTATTTCATGTACAAATTGAAAACAACCAAAAAAAAAAAACATAAAACAATGATTCATATAAACACACACACACACACACACAAATTCACAATGAAAATAGGTGTGGCAAATGCTACATAGCTCACCAAGCATCCACACACTAGTGGGTTATTCATAAATGTGTGGTTGGCTAGGATCTACCACATGCATACCACACTTGATATCATTCATCCAATATTTGGTCTCACACCAAAAACTATGGCCATTAACCAGATAACACGCATAACACGCGTTACATGGGTAAGATCTCTTTACTAGTTGCAAGGTCACTCTCCAAAAATTCATTGTCTTTGACTATGGCCCATCTACATGTTGCGTGACATTTAAATGGACTTAGATATGGGTGGAAAGTCCTTTAATTCATAACTCATATGAAGTGCCAAACATATATAGAGTATTTAATTTATAGCATGGTGGAAAGTCCTTTCAAGTAGAAGATCTGGATGCAGCACATGATCTCAACCATATCTGGACTTAGATATGGGTTGTTCGGCCTATTAAGTTAGCCACTCCTGTATGTCAAAAGGTCTCTCTATAAAGAAGAAATAAGGCTCAAGATAAATTTATGTATATACTTTGAATCCTTACCTTGTAATTATCCCAACCGAACCTGATGGTTCCCACCTGACTATAACCATGACAATGGTCTCATCAGCAAGGTGTGGGTGTGGGCTTGCCTATCCACAGTGCGGCTGAGAACACACGCAATTGCAACAACGAATCACTAACCCGCAGAATTGAAACCCAAAAAGGAGGGACGATATCTATGTCGCGAGACTGAATATCGCTAATTGTGAATATTTTTCTACATTGCCTTGTACTTATGTGCCCATTTTTGTAGATGATCTTTATGGGCTGCCATTTACACATTTATAGCACAAATAATATATAAATCACCCCACCTCCCTAGTAATTCATGACCATTACATTACAATCTTTGTTACTTTATTAAAAATAAAATAAAAAATAATGTTTCCATAGCATCTTTCTAACTTATGATTGTTAAAGCTTTCATGGCTATCATTCCAACAATCACAAAGAAGTATTTTTATGGTTTTTAAATAGCCTATTTAACTAATTGATGAATCTGCAATTCGCGTTGTGAATGGGTTGGGCCTGGGCCTAGCAAATGCAAAATTTTGAATAGGCTTACCCAGACAGTTCAAAATTCGAGCCTCAAACAACCCTAGGTCCGGCCCTATAACAGTCTCATCTGGAATGCCATTGAGGATCCACGGTTAGACTTAGGGCCCGTTTGGTGTTGAGGGTCAAATATTGCATATTAGACCCCGATTATTTCCTGGATTTATGAACAAGATACTGTTTAATGGCTCGTTTAATCGTGTTTGTGATGCAGGGTGTCTTTATGACCTTGAACTGAAAATGGGTGTTAAAAATATGGTTTTAGCGCTCAAGATGCACCAAGGCAAGTTACGGGACTCCAGGGGGCTAAGATCGACAGAATCACATGCTAGGGATTGAAGAAAACCGAGAAACTGAAGCTTAAGTGACCCAAAAATCATCCAGAGTACAAGATCATAGGGTTCCTGTCATCCGATTGACCTAAAACTTCATACACAGGATGAGGGCCATAAATTAACCGTACACGTAAAATTTCACCCATTGGATCACTATGGAAGTGCCCCAACTGATAGATCAGCTCATAAACCGTTGATTCTGGGCCCACCTGATATCTGGAATTGCCTCAAATCTAGTCTCAACGCTTTAAAAAGGGAGACCAAACAAATGGTTGGAGTGGATTGTTCAGAAACATCACAGTGGGACCTGTGTGAGGAGTGTGTGCACAGAGCATGTACACACTCGATGCACACCACAGCCACTGACACGGTCAGCGGCTGCTTTCCAAGCCACACCCGCGACACGGCACTTGCCGTTTTCAGTAGGTAACGAGCACAGCCGCTGGCCATTTTGTGAATGATAGTGGGCCCCACACATGCCTCGTACGGAAAATTCACACCGTCCATCTTGTAGAGGGCTGCAGACACTACAAACCCAAGCTGACCATTTGTATTTATACGTAAACACGTGTGAGATACAGGGGCTAAGAAAGGGCTGCCCTGGGACATTTAAAATTAATCTTTTAGTGATTTCTTCTCTGAGACACGTCAATGGACGTTCAAAACCACTCATTCTTAACTGAAATTTCATCCTGAATTCAATGGATGGGGTAGATTTCTCTGAAAATACCTCTATGGGGCCCATCGATCACAATAGCGAAATGGTGCGAAAGGTTTCGCACATCCGCGAAAACTGATTTTTTCAGGCGGTTGTGGCCCACCATCTTTGATCATATGACAGATCTGAACTGTCTATCATGTAGAGGACCCAAGAAAGTCCTAAGGGACGGTGTTTCTTTCGAATTTGAGCGAGAAAAGTGGCGATTTTTGAAGCTCTAAACTTGGTTGCGAAAAAGCTTTCGCTGGGCGTGCGGCAGCTTTCCGAATCCGATTCAAATCCAATTTTCACGACTCCAGCAGCTATATAAGGAGGTTTTGGATGTGGGGAGCATTCATTCAGGTCTTAGGAGGAAGATCAGAGCTTGGAGACTGAGACGTGGAGTGTGAGAGAAGAAAGAGAGAGATTAGAGAAGTTTTCTTTTCTTGTTTATTTGTTTTTCCTGACTATGAAGAGATCTAGCCCATCCATGTCGGGCTAAACCTCTTAGCTAGGGCTAAGAGGTGAAGCTTGTAGTGAGATGAGAGATTCCATGCTTTTAATTTAATTTTAATATATGAATTGACGTTGATTTTAGTTTGATTAGAATGGAAATATTTTTTGTCTTTAATGGTCTGTGGTGACTAAAATTACAAAGGGTCTGCAATGGCTTTGAATATTTCCGTTCTCCTTTATGTTTATGATATCAGGAAGCCCTGTTGTTCACTATAGTCTCCTGGGTATGGTTGGATGTCAGTACCCTTCCTAACCTTCATACATGTGATGGGTTGGTAATTAGTTTAATTCTGTTGTTTCCCATAGTCTTTGGGGCATGGTTTGGTGATGGAATCCATTCTAATTCATATACCTTTCATCTCTTGAAAACTAGATCAATGTCAGTTCAGTTAATGTCCATAAAACATGCATAAGGTCTCCCTAATCTCTACAAGTGGATCCTCTGAATCCCTAGTGCCCTTCTCTCTGAATTTTTCCTAAGTTTTAGATAATAATTTCATAATTATTCCTTGAAATTCTAGTTGATTTAGGTTGCATCTCATTCTAGTTCTAGTTCTAATTAGTTTTAGATAACGTACAGGTTTCAGTCCTTTGGGATTCGATGTCGGTCTTACCGAGTTTATTACTACATCACAACCCTGCACTTGGGGAGTGAACAAGTTTTTAGCATCGTTGCCGGGTACTGTCAGATACGTTTTTCTGAAATTAATTAGTTTTGGGATTAGTTT
Organism: Magnolia kwangsiensis; assembly: GCA_037074715.1. Classification (NCBI taxonomy): domain Eukaryota; kingdom Viridiplantae; phylum Streptophyta; class Magnoliopsida; order Magnoliales; family Magnoliaceae; genus Magnolia; species Magnolia kwangsiensis. Next base: position 12,525,038 of record CM073582.1, on the reverse strand, counting down.
AAGATTAGATTTTCTTTAGAATTTTTAATTCTAGGTTTAGAAGTAATTATTTTCCTTGTTAGAAATTTTTCCTAACGTTAGAAACTTACTATTCTTCATTCTATCTGATTTTTAGAACTAACCTAATTTTTTTCTGTTTTGTAGGAAACTTCTAATTTAGTAAGCTCTTTCTAATTTCTCTTTCTTTGGAATTTCTTCTTTTTTTTTAGAAATTAGTTTACTCTTAATTAGGACTTTTTATTCTTAGAAACTAACTTATTTTGTTTTGTTTTGCAGATTCTTAACCTAGGACTCCAAATTTGGTAACTTCTTTCCATCTTTCCCTTTTTCTAGATTTCTTCTTCCTTACTCTTAGGTTTAAGTTAGAATTTGAGGGCTGAGTGTGTTTTATGCCCCAGTGGGCACGCGACAACACTCGACGTCTCGTGACTGAAGGAGAATTAGTTGAGGGGTTGACTGTCCATCGCAGGACTAGACACCACTTGAAATCTCCTGAGTCAGAGGAGGTTATGACTGAAAATCAATCTCAAGCACTACCCCAACCTAGGGTTGAGGAAGTACATGATGAGAATGAGGTGCACCACGCACCCAAGCCTCATACTTTACGAGATTATTTACAACCGACGGGGGTGAGTACGCCCTCATGCATGATTTTTCTTGCGAATACAGGACATATGGAAATTAAGTCAGGGGTTATCCAACTCCTTCCCAAGTTCCATGGGCTTGAATCTGAAGAACCATACTTGCATCTGAAAGAGTTCGACGAAATCATAGGCACCTTATATTTTCCTAATGTATCTGAAGATACAATTAGGCTGAAACTCTTCCCATTTTCTTTGAAAGAAAAAGCCAAGACGTGGTTACATTCACTGCGTCTTAGGTCCATTGGCACATGGAATGATATGCAGAGGGAATTTATAAAGAAAAATTCCCCACATTATAAGACAATTACCCTCAGGAGAGCAATCATGAACTTTGCCCAAAAGGAAGATGAAACATTCTTCCAATGTTGGGAAAGGTTCAAGGATCTGGTTAATGCATGCCCACAACATGGCTTTGAAATATGGCGCATTACGAATTTTTTCTATGATGGGCTAACATCTTCCATGCGCCAAATGGTCAAGACAATGTGTAACGGAGATTTCATCAATAAAAATGTCGACGAGGTATGGGATTACCTCGATAGTCTCGCTGAAAAAACACAATCATGGGACTATTACCTAAGGACGAACACTACGTCTAAGCCGACTCATTCAAGGGAAAAAGGAGGAATATATCTCCTGAAAGAGGATGATGATCTTAATGCTAAGGTGGCCAATCTCACCAGAAAATTTGAGGTTATGAAAGGAAAGAAGGAAAAGGTTAATGAAAGTGTTTGCGGCATCTGTGATTGCAACATTCATACTGCTGAAAATTGTCCTTCAATACCTACCTTTCGAGAAGTATTGAATGAACAATCTGATGCCGTAAATAACTATCAAAGACCTTTCAATGGACCACCCTCTAATACGTACAATCCTGGCTGGAAAAATCATCCGAATTTTAGTTGGAGGAACGGACAAACTGCTACCCCTCAAGGTTTCTTCAATCAAAATTCAAATCAGGGGAGACCTCAAGAAGAACCGGCTCAAAATTCTGTGCAAGAGCTGACGCAAATAATGTGTGATTTTATACAAAAGATATATTCACGTATGACGGCTATAGAAAAGGAGATGCTTCCTGCACAACTAATCTCCAATCCTAAACCGCAATACGAGATAGGAAACCCCAGCTCTTCAAATCAAATAGGACACGCTAAATCCATCACCACTCTTAGGAGTGGGAAGCTTATTGATAAAACTCTTCCGGTTAGGCCCAAAAAGCCTCAAGAACTAGAAGAGGACAACAATGATGGATCTAGTGACGCCCCATAAAAATTTGAACCGGAACCTCTAAAGAAGCCAGTTGCTCCGTTTCCCTAACGGTTGGTTGAACCAAAACGTCTATCTAACTCTCAGGATATCCCAGAGGTGTTGAAACAAGTGAAAGTCAATATTCCTCTGCTTGATGTTGTAAAACAGATACCTTTATATGCTAAATTCCTAAAAGACTTATGCACGACCAAACGACGAAAAAGTGTTCAAAAGAAAATTTCCTTAACTGAGAAAGTGAGTGTCATCCTGAAACAAGACGTGCCGTAAAAATTCAAAGATCCCGGTTGCCCAACCATATCATGTATAATCGGGAACTATCGAATTGATCACGCACTTCTTGACTTAGGAGCAAGCGTCAATCTGATTCCCTATTCGGTATACCAATAGTTAGGTTTGGGTGAATTAAAATCCACTCAAACCACACTACAACTTGCTGATCATTCTGTTCGTGTACCAAGAGGGATCATCGAGGATGTATTGGTCCAGGTTCATAGATTCTACTACCCTGTTGATTTTATCATCTTGGACACCGAACCCATCAACGACACGAGCACTCAGATTCTCGTCATTCTTGGTCGCCCATTCCTGTCCACTTCAAATGTAATTATCAATTGCAGGAATGGTGTCATGACTATCTCTTTTGGAAATTTGACATTAGAATCGAATATCTTTTTCAATAACGGCAACAACTCAGAGGATGATGACGATTTCCACGATGTTAACATGATTGATTCTTTTGTGGAAGATAGAACACCTCTCACCTTATCCTCTGATCCTCTAGAGACATGCTTGGCCCACTCCCATGATCTTGATGATGATATAATTAGGGAGACATGTGCCATGCTGGATACTGCACCAGTACTTGAAGTTAACCGGTGGAGGTCACAAATTGAAGAGTTGCCTCAAACTGATGTGGTGCCTCTACCGTCTAACCTCAAGCCACCGAAGCTCGACCTAAAACTTTTGCCCTCTGATTTAAAATATATCTATTTAGGTCAAGATGAGACATATCCGGTGGTGATCTCTGCCCACCTGGAGAAGGAACAAGAGAGTATGCTCATATCTACTCTCATTGAGCACAAGGGAGCTCTTGGATGGACGATAGCGGACCTCAAGGAAATTAACCCATCGATTTGTACTCACCGCATATATCTTGAGGATAATGCAAAGGCTGTTCGGCAAACACAGCATAGACTAAATCCAAACATGAAGGAAGTGGTTAAGGTCGAGGTTCTCAAACTATTGGAAGTGGGGATCATATACCCCATATCCGATAGTCAATGGGTGAGTCCAATTCAGGTGGTTCCTAAGAAGTCCGGGATCACCATCGTAGCCAATGCCAATAATGAACTCGTGCCGACCAGATTTACAACTGGTTGGAGAATGTGCATTGACTACAGGAAGCTGAATACTGTCACTAGGAAGGACCACTTTCCTTTGCCCTTTATAGATCAGATCTTGGAAAGGTTAGCTGGTCATTCCTATTACTGTTTCCTTGACGAGTATTCAGGTTATAATCAGATTGAAATCGCCCCTGAAGATCAGGAAAAGACCACATTTACATGTCCCTATGACACCTTTGCTTACAGAAGGATGCCATTCGGGTTATTTAATGCCCCTGCCACCTTTCAGCGATGTATGATGAGTATCTTTTCTAACATGGTGGGAAAATATTTAGAGGTCTTCATGGACGATTTCTCTGTTTTCAGTTCATCTTTCAGCGAGTGCTTAGCAAGTCTTAAATGTGTGTTGAAAAGATGTGAAGAAAAAAATTTGGTACGTAACTGGGAGAAGTGCCATTTTATGATTCAAAAGGGAATTGTCCTTAGACATATCATCTCGTCCAAAGGAATCGAGATAGATAAGGCAAAAATTGATCTTATCTCTAACTTACCTCCACCCAAAAATATCAGAGACGTGCGATCCTTCTTAGGACACGCAGGCTTTTACAGACGATTCATAAAGGACTTTAGTCTCCTCTCTCGTCCTTTATGTAATCTTCTTCAAAAGGATACACCATACGAGTGGACTGAGCAGTGCCAAGAAGCTTTCACTAAGCTTAAGGGCATGTTAACCACTGCACCTATCATGCAGCCATCCGACTGGAGTCTTCCTTTTAAACTTATGTGCGACGCCTTTGATTATGCTCTTGGAGCGGTTCTAGGCCAGAGAAAAGATAAGCGGCCTTACGTTATTCACTACGCAAGTAGGACTCTAAATCCTACCCAAGTGAACTACTCGACTACGAAAAAGGAACTCTTAGCCGTAGTGTTCGCTTTGAAAAAATTTAGATCCAACCTGATCGGATCTAAGATCATCATCTACACAGATCACGCGGCACGTAAGTATCTTCTTTCTAAGAATGATTCTAAGTCCCGCCTGATACGATGGATCCTTCTACTCCAAGAATTCGATTTGAAAATTAAAGACAAAAAGGGAGTAGAGAACGTAGTGACCGATCACCTTTCTCGCCTTAATACCTCTGATTCCCTTGAGGCGACTCATATTAATGATATGTTCCCTGATGAACAACTGTTTAGAGACTCCCATTCACCTTGGTTCGCTGATATTGCTAATTATCTTGCTACATGTTCCATACCGACACATTGGACATCGCAAGATAAGAAGAAATGCTTTACCAAGGTGCATAACTTTTTCTGAGACGATCCATATTTGTTTAAATATTGCCCAGACTAAATCTTAAGGAAGTGTGTGCCAGACGATGAGCATCAGAGTGTCATCTCCTTCTGTCACTCACAGGCCTGTGGTGGTCACTTTTCTGCTAAAAAGACCACGACCAAGATTCTACAGTGTGTTTTTTATTGGCCCACTATGTTCAGGGACACTCATGAGTTTTGCAAAGCTTGTGAGCATTGTCAAAAATTGAGAGCATTGTCCCGTCGAAATATGATGCCTTTGAATCCCATCCTTATCATTAAAGCATTTGATTGCTGGGGCATTGATTTCATGGGACCATTCCCCCAATCATTTGGAAATCTGTATATTTTGCTCGCCGTAGACTATGTCACTAAATGGGTCGAAGAAATTTCATGCCACAAAAATGACCATCGCACGGTCATTAAATTTTTGAAAGAAAATATCCTGTCGCGGTTCGGAACGCCTCGAGCCATCATTAGTGACGGGGGCTCATACTTTTGTAATAGACCATTTGAGAGTTTAATGAAGAAATACGGTATCTCTCATAAGGTGAGTACCCCATACCATCCACAGACAAGTGTACAAGCTGAGATTTCCAATAGAGAGATCAAACATATCCTGGAAAAAATGGTTAACCCTAACCGTAAGGATTAGTCAATCCGATTGACCGATGCCTTATGGGCGTACCGTACTACTTTTAAAACTCCTATTGGAACATCTCCCTTTAGACTTGTCTATGTAAAAGCTTGTCACTTGCCCGTGGAATTGGAACATAAAGCATACTGGGCGATCAAAAATCTAAATTTTAATTTGGACAACGCTGGCTCGTTACGCAAACTTCAGTTGAATGAACTTGAAGAAATCCGGAACGATGCATATGAAAACTCGAGAATTTACAAGGACAGGATGAAGGCGTTTCATGATCAATATATTCTCCAAAAATCATTCACGCCAGGTCAGAAAGTCCTTTTGTACGATTCTCGACTACATCTCTTTTCGAGTAAGCTTCGATCTCGTTGGACCGGCCCTTACATTGTGGTCACTGCTTATCCTCATGGAGTCGTCGAGATAAGAGATCACGACAATGGTAAGGAGTTTAAAGTAAATGGACATCGATTAAAGCCATTTGTAGAGACATTTGATTCAGAGGACATGTCCATACCTCTGATTGCTCCTGTTTACCAGGACTGATCTCCTAGTCTGATGGAGGTATAGGTAGGTTTATCGCTATCATAGGTCTAGGATAGTTGCTTTATTTGTCTGGCTGAAGACGGTAAATTTAGCGCTCCTGAGAGGCAACCCAACTTTTTTATTCCATTTCATTTTTTTTTAGTTAGTTAGTTTAATGTTTGTGGGTAACATTACTGCAAACCCTCACGAGACTACAACTCGTCCACTAGGGGTAACCTAGGGGTTTAAAGGCTTGTTGCATTCGCTAAATGCAATCGAGAGCACCAGCGAAAGTGGTATAGGTAGGATTTTATTCGTTGTTATTTTTATTTTGTTTTCTCTCTTGGCTGACCAGCTTTCATGCTGCGATCTCTTGGAAAGTCTCTCTCTTGATTCGTTATCCAGTACTATCTTCCCATCACTTTACTTTCATTATTCCATGTGCATTGCATGCTCATATCTTTTACATTGAGGACAATGTAGATTTTAGGTTGGGGGTGGGAGATTAGGCTTCCTAATCAGTATTTTCTTGGTCTTGATAAAAAATTATGAAAATTTTTTAAATTTTTCTGAAAATTTTTGGGGATTCAATGTGATTTTGTCAACTATCTTGGATTAAGAAGTGTAAGATACATAATGTTGGATTTATGACGCTTGGATTCAGTATTTGTTAAATTTCACAGTTAAGTTTGAATTGTTAATCCAGAATTAGACGTTGTAAACATTCATTGAGTCATGAATTCATATGTCATATCTCGTTTCCACATTAAGATTTCAGTTTGATATTGAAGGATTGACTTGGTAATTATTAAGCATGAAAGGAACCAGCCTGGAAAATTTGCCTATTATGATCAATATAAAAAGTTAAAAAAAAAAACAGAATTGAGGAAAAAGAAAATACCCAGGGTTGGGCAGATGGCCTTCACTGTAGGTTTGCTCCCCACAGTTGAAGGTTTGATTCTCCAAGATTAACATTCAAAACTTATTGGGCGACTGGTCTTTACCATAGGTTTGCTCCCTATAAGTAAGGATTCGATTCCCCTCCTAGGCATTACTTTTAAGAGAAAAATCAAAAGCTGAAATTTCTGAGGCAGGTTTGGTTCGGGTTTTGGTTATCATGAATTCTTTTGTGATTACCAATGCTATCATGAAATAATGAATTGAATTTTAATGACGATGAGCCGAGATTACACTATACACCCATGAAACTCAATGTTTAGAATTATTCTAATTGATGGATTAATACTTTGAACTTGATTATAAAGTTTACTGTGTGCTTGAGTGCATGAGAAAATAATTTCTAACATTCACGAATCTTAGATTTCTCATGTCTGAATTGTTTTTCAAGAAATCACTTGAGTTCATAAAAATTCTTTTATAATTCTCAACTTATTTCTCGCATATTTTGCTCGGGACTAGCAAAATGCTGGTTGGGGGTTGTGTTGAGGGTCAAATATTGCATATTAGACCCCGATTATTTCCTGGATTTATGAACAAGATACTGTTTAATGGCTCGTTTAATCGTGTTTGTGATGCAGGGTGTCTTTATGAGCTTGAACTGAAAATGGGTGTTAAAAACATAGTTTTAGTGCTCAAGATGCACCAAGGTAAGTTACGGGACTCCAGGGGGCTAAGATCGACAGAATCACATGCTAAGGATTGAAGAAAACTGAGAAACTGAAGCTTAAGTGACCCAAAAATCATCCAGAGTACAAGATCATAGGGTTCCTGTCATCCGATTGACCTAAAACTTCATACACAGGATGAGAGCCATAAATTAACCGTGCACGTAAAATTTCACCCATTGGATCACTATGGAAGTGCCCCAACTGATAAATCAGCTCATAAACCGTTGATTCTGGGCCCACCCGATATCTAGAATTGCCTAAAATCTAGTCTCAACGCTTTAAAAAGGGAGACCAAACAAATGGTTGGAGTGGATTGTTCAGAAACATCACAGTGGGACCTGTGTGAGGAGTGTGTGCACGGAGCATGTACACGCTCGATGCACACCACAGCCACTGACATGGTCAGCGGTTGCTTTCCAAGCCACACCCGCAACACTGCACTTGCCATTTTCAGCAGGTAACGAGCACGACCGCTGGCCATTTTGTGAATGATAGTGGGCCCACACATGCCTCGTACGGAAAATCAACACCGTCCATCTTGTAGAGGGCTGCAGACACTACAAACCCAAGCTGACCATTTGTATTTATATGTACACACGTGTGAGATACAGGGGCCAAGAAAGGGCTGCCCTGGGACGTTCAAAATTAATCTTTTAGTGATTTCTTCTCTGAGACACGTCAATGGACGTTCAAAAGCACTCATTCTTAACTGAAATTTCGTCCTGAATCCAATGGACGGGGTAGATTTCTCTAAAAATACCTCTATGGGGCCCACCGATCACAACAGCAAAATGGAGCGAAAGGTTTCTCACATCCGCGAAAACTGACTTTTTCAGGCGGTTGTGGCCCACCATCTTTGATCATATGGAAGATCTGAACCGTCTATCATGTAGAGGACCCAAGAAAGTCCTAAGGTACGATGTTTCTTTGGAATTTGAGCAAGGAAAGTGACGATTTTTGAAGCCCCAAACTTGGTTGCAAAAAAGCTTTCGCTGGACGTGCGACAGCTTTCCGAATCCGATTCAAATCCAATTTTCACGACTCCATCAGCTATATAAGGAGGTTTTGGACGTGGGGAGCATTCATTCAGGTCTTGGCAGGAAGATCAGAGCTTGGAGGCTGGGACGTGGAGTGTGAGAGAAGAAAGGGAGAGATTAGAGAAGTTTTCTTTTCTTATTTATTTGTTTTTCCTGACTATAGAGAGATCTAGCCCATCCATGTCAGGCTAAACCTCTTAGCTAGGGCTAAGAGGTGAAGCTTGTAGTGAGATGGGAGATTCTATGCTTTTAATTTAATTTTAATATATGAATTGACGTTAATTTTAGTTTGATTAGAATGGAAATATTTTTGGTCTTTAATGGTCTGTGGTGAATGAAATTACAATGGGTCTACAATGGCTTTGAATATTTTCGTTCTCCTTTATGTTTATGATGTCAGGAAGCCCTGTTGTTCACCATAGTCTCCTGGGCATGGTTGGATGTCAGTACCCTTCCTAACCTTCATACATGTGATGGGTTGGTAATTAGTTTAATTCTGTTGTTTCCCATAGTCTTTTGGGCATGGTTTGGTGATGGAATCCATTCTAATTCATATACCTTTCGTCTCTTGAAAACTAGATTAATGTTAGTTCAGTTAATGTCCATAGAACATGCATAAGGTCTCCCTAATCTCTACAAGTGGATCCTCTGAATCCCTAGTGCCATTCTCTCTGAATTTCTCCTAAGTTTTAGATATTAATTTCATAATTATTCCTTGAAATTCTAGTTGATTTAGGTTTCATCTCATTCTAGTTCTAGTTCTAGTTAGTTTTAGATAATGTACAAGTTTCAGTCCCTTGGGATTCGACCTCGGTCTTGCCGAGTTTATTACTACATCAACCCTGCACTTGGGGAGTGAACATTTGGATGTAACCTTTGAAGTGTGATCTTTTCCTAAAAGCTAATGTGTATCGATTTTGTCACCCAAATTTATGAAAAAGGGATTGGATTGTTTTCGGCAAGTGGGCTTTCAGTGCGGACTCGAATTTGGTAGTGACTTCTCCAACTTCAGTACTCGTCGGTTTTGTGGGCCACACAATGATGTATTTGGTTTTTCTATGTTGTCAATTCATTTTTCCAGATCATTTTAGGGGATTATCCAAAACATAGGCAGATATACACTCCATGAAAACTGTTGTAATAAAAAATCCATTGTTGAAAAGTTCCAAGGGCTTACTGTATGTGATGTTTATTTGCCATCTAACTCATTGATCATGTCACACAGACCTAGATGAAGGGAAAACACAAATATCAGCTTGATTTAAAAATTATGTGGTCCTTTAGAAGTTTTTGATGGTGGGTGTTCAATTATCATTATTTCTTGTGGTTTGGTCCACCTGAGATTTGGATCTGCCTCAGTTTGGGTTCATGCTCTAAAATAATGATAAAAAATGGACTGCCTGGATAAAACATATATCATGGTGGGTCCCAGATCTTGGTACTGGAGGGGTCCGAATCCTTTCAGCGGGTGCTGTAGGGTTTGTGAAACTTCATCCAAACGGACCGAACCCCCAACATGAAAAGGTGGACCACAACGGACGCGGATTTCCTACGAAAGCATTTCGCAGGAAGTTCCTGCGCAAGGATCTGGGTGGGACCCACAGAGATATTTTTAAGAAATCCGCTCTGTCCATCCATTTTTCGAGATCATTTAAGGACTTGTGATAAAAAATTGGCTGTTTCTAGAACTCAAGTGGGACACGCGAGAGGAAACAGTGATCATTCAGTAAGCACCGTTGAAGCATTATTATGGGCATAAAAGTATTGTATCAAGCTATATTTTTGGTTTTTTCACTTCATCCCATTGAGAATTACCTTATGAACGGTTTGGATAACACATAAACATTAAAGTGGAGCCTAGTAAAGTTTCAACAGTCGAAATTTCTTTCCCCAATTTTCCCTCTCGTGTGACCTATTTGAGTTTTTTATCCACTAATTTTTAGTCGCACGTCTTAAAATGAGATCTTAAAACGGATGGACGGAATGGATTTATCACATACATTGTAGTGGGCCCCACCTAGATCCTTGCGCAGGAACCTCCTGCGAAAAGGCTTTCGCAGGAAATCCGCGTCCCGCGCCTTTTCGCAGGAAATCCGCGTCCCGCATTTCCTGCCAAAACCTTTTGCAGGAAGTTCCTGTGCAAGGATTCAGGGTGGGGCCTAATGTGAAGTTTGTGAGAAATCCATCCTGTCCATCCATTTTTGGAGATCATTTTAGGATACGAAACCAAAAATGTGGAGGATCCAAAACTCAAGTAGGCAATAGGAGATGAAATAGTGGGGAAATGAATGCCTACTGTTAAAACCATCCCAGTCACCACCTTGATGTTTTTATGCCATCTAAACAGTTTATAAGGTCATTTTCACTGAGATTAATGAAAACACCGAACATTTGGACTGATACAAAACTTTTGTGGCCATATAAAAGTTTCAACTGTGGTTACTAAATTCCTGTTGTTTACTCTCGTGTGGCTCATTTGAGTTTTGGATCCACTTTATTTTTTGTCGCAAGTCTTAAAATGAGCTCGCAAAATGGATGGATGGGTTGGATTTCTCCGTACTGGCCTCGTTGTGTGGTCTAATTCCCTAAAGGGATTCAATGTTTTAAATATTCCTAGGGTGGCCTTCTGATAAGCTTTGAAAAAAATTTTGAACCAAAATGCCCTTGTCCTTGGATAAGTAGTTGTACATTTAGAGTTTAAAGTGCGGAAGAAGTCACGTGTAATTTCAATCTCAAGAAAGTGACATGCACGGAAGCTGAGCATGGGCAAGGCCCAACTCGAGTGGCCTACATTGATGTATGTGTATAATCCATGCTACCCGTCCTTTTTACCATGTTATTTTAGGGCTAGGGTTCAAATATCAGCCTGATCCAAAGCTCATGTGGGCCATATAATAGAAAATAATGGTGAAAGTTACACGTACTATTGAAACTTTTCAGGCTCACTGTGATGTTTGTTATAAGTGGATACTGCCAAAGTCAAGACTTTTTGTGCCACGGTGAGCTGTCCGAGATGGTGGATGAAACAGATCACCCCATTGTGGGCCTTAAGGTATGGTACCAATGGCTAGCCTTTTATTTAGTAGTAAAGGAAGTGAACATGTGATAACTATGACCCTTTCCACATTACAACCATGACTCATATAACATTACAACCTCGAACCTTCCTACATTACAACCACAACCCATATAACATGACAATCACGACCTCGACCTTTACTACATTACAACCATGACCTTAATACTTAGCTTTTGATTCATTTTTAGTAGTGTAGGTAGTGAACAAGTAACAATCTCGACCCTTAATACATCACAACCACGACAACTCCAACCCATATAAATTAAAAACCTACTATTGAAAACCTTTTGGGGGCCATATATTTTTTAGATATAACTCTTTTTTGGCTCATGAAGTTAAATTAAATTCCAAATCCAATGGATGGATTGTTGTTGAGGGTCAAATACTACATATTAGACCCCATTTATTACTTGGATTTACGAACATAATGCCGTTTAATGCCCGGTTTTAATCGTGTTTCGTTGCAGGGTGTAATTAGGAGAGTTGACTGAAAAAGAGTATTAAAAGTACTGATTTGATGCTCCAGAGGCACCAAGCAAGGGACGGACCCCAGGGGACTGAGATCGACGGAATTACACGCCAGAAATCTGCAAAATTGAAGGAACTGAAACTCAAGTGGCCTGAAGGACGTCCAAAATGCAAGATCACAGGGTTCCCGCCATCCGATTGTCCTGAAACTTCATATATGGGATGAGAGCCATAAATTAACCGTACACGTCAAATTTTAGCTATTGAAGATCTTTGGAAGTGGGCCAACAGACTGATCAGCCCCTTAATTCATTAAGTGGGGCCCACCTGATATCTGGAACTGCCTCAAAATTCTTATCAACGGTAAAAATAATATGAGAAAGAGTATGGACGGTGTAGATTTCTCATACACATTACGGTGGGCCCTGTGTACAAGGTGTGTGCACATTGCACACATGCACGTACACGTACATGGGAATCGACGCAGGCAGGTCAGCAGCGCTGACCCGTACCTTCCTAAAACAGCGAACGCTGTTTCCGTTTCAAACGGACGCTGTCCATTTTTACGGACTGATGTGGGCCCCACCCATTGCCTGTACGGAAGATCTGATCCGTCCATTGTGTAGAGGGGCCTGAAAACTACAAAACCTTGCTGAAAGTTCACTTCCATACGGTACAGGGGTCACAAAAGATTAGTTCTGCGACGTTCAAATCTGATCTTGTTGTAATTTCTTCTCTGGGTCGCGTCAATGGACATTCAAAACCACCTATTCTTGACTGAAATTTCATCCTGAATCCAATGGATGGGGTGGATTTTCCAGAAAATGCTTCTGTGGGGCCCACCGATCACAACAGCGAAATGGTGCAGAAGGTTTTGCACATCCGCGAAAATCGACTTTTCTAGGCAGTTTTGGCCCACCATCTTCGATCATATGGCAGATCTGAACCGTCTATCATGTAGAGGACCCAAGAAAGTACTAAAGGACGGTGTTTCTTTAAAATTTGAGCGAGGAAAGTGGCGTGTTTCGAGGCACCGAACTTGACTGCGAAAAAGCTTTCAATGGGCATGCATAGCTTTCCAAATCCAATTCAAATCCGATTTTCACCACTCCAGCAGCTATATAAGGAGGTTTTGGATGTGGGGAGCATTCATTCAGGTCTTGGGAGGAAGAACAGAGGGCTCGAGCTTGGACGTGGGAGAGGAGGAGAGAGAGATTTTTTTTCTTTTTCTTTTCTTTTTCTTTCTTTTCTTCTTCTTTTTCTTTTAGTTTATTTTGGATTTTGGCCACATCATGTCAGGCTAAAACCCCTTAGCTAGGGTTAAGGGGTGATGCTTGTAGTGAGATGGGAGATTTTATTTTATGTTTTTAATTTAATTTTAATTCATGAATTGACGTTGATTTTAGTTGATTATTAATGACATGTTTTGTTTAGTCTTTAATGGTCTATTGTGACTGAAATTACAATGGGTCTGCAATGGCTTGGAGCATGTCCTTTTTCTCCTTTATGTTTATGACGTCAGGAAGCCCTGTTGTTCACCATAGTCTCCTGGGCATGGTCGGATGTCGATACCCTTCCTAACCTTCATACATGTGATGGGTTGGTAATTAGTTTAATTCTGTTGTTTGCCATAGTCTCTTGGGCATGGTTTGGTGATGAAATCCATTCTAATTCATATACCTTTCATCTCTTTGAAAACTAGATCAACGACAGTTCAGTAAATTCCATGATTCTTGAAGCAGGCATAAGATCTCTCTGATCTCTACAAGTGGATCCTCTGAATCCCTAGTTTCTCACCTCTGATTTTTCCTAAGTTTTAGATTAATATTTCATAATCATTCTTCAAATTACAACTCAATTTAGATTTCATCTTATTCTAGTTCTATTTCCAGTTAGTTTCAGATAACGTACAAGTTTCAGTCCCTTGGGATTCGACCTCGGTCTTACCGAGTTATTACTACATCACAACCCTGCACTTGGGGAGTGAACAATTGTTACTTATTTACTACATATACTACTAAAATGGATCAAAGGCTACGGATTAAGGTCATGGTTGTAATGTAATAAGAGTCAAGGTTGTGGTTGTCATGTTATATGGGTCGTGGTTGTAATGTGCCAAGGGTCGAGGTTATCATGTTATATGGGTCGTGGTTGTCATGGGTAGGGCTGTACACGAGTAGAGTTAGCTCGGCTAGCTCGATTGACTCGACTCGAAATAGCTCGATTCGACTTTATTCGAAATTGAGTTCGAGTCAAGTCGAGCTGATTTTTTGAGCTCGAAAAAATTTCGAATCGAGTTCAAGCTTGGCCAAGCTTGACTCAACTTGGATCAAACCTGTCTCAAATCGGACTCGGATCGAACCAGTTTGGTACTCAGTTACTTTGATATTGATGTTGCTCATCAACTGTTTGATAAAATGACCCAACCAAGTGTTGGCTGGTGGTAAGGAAGGTATGTATGTGAAATAAATATCCATTTTTCTTAATTTTGATGTTGCCTACGAGGTGTTTGATGAAATACCTGTAAAAATCACTGCTGTTATTTTGCAAAAAGTAAGAATTTGAGATGCAATCCATGTGTTTGTGAAAATGCCGCAGAGGCAAACTCGGCTTGATCTTGGCTCAAACTCGGCTCGAATTGGCCCAAGCTACCAACCGAATTGAGTCGAGATGGCCAGTCAGGCTCGAGGACAGAGCCGATCCGAGTTCGAGCTAGGGTCGGCAAGTAGCCGAGCTGAGTCGAGTTGTGCCAAGCTCGACTTGGTTCGACTCATGTACACCTCTAATCATGGGTCATCATTGTCATGTTATATAAGTCATGGTTGTCATGTTATATGGGTTGTGGTTATCACATGTTTAATTCCTTTACTATCAAATGAAAGGATAACCATTGGTACTATAGTCTAAGGCTCACAATGGGGTGATCTATTCCATCCACCTTATTGGCCAGCTTGCCGTGGGCCCAAAAAGTCCCAACTTGAGCAGTGCCCACTTATAACAAACATCAAAGTGAGCCTAGAAAGTTTTAACGATGGGTGCCATTATCACCATTATTTTCTATTATGTGGCCCATATGATCTCTGAATTAGGATGATATATATGCCTTAACCCTAAAATGACATAACAAAAAAGATGGACGACATAGATTATACCCTTGGAATATTTGAAAGGTTGTATCCCTTTAGGGAATTTGACCATACAATGAGGCCAATATGATCAAAATCCCGTTCTCACAAACATCGAAGTGGGCCCATCCAGAATCCTTACGCAGGGACTTCCTATCTGAAAGGAAATCTGCGCCAAGTTTAGGAGCGTTAGGAGTCAAATTCCCGCCACTAGCTCGGTGGTTGGTGGTGGGTGCTCTGTCAGTGCCTCCATAATGTATGTGTTTCATCCATTCTGTTCATTTATTTTTATGGATCATTTTAGGCTTGTTTTCAAAAATGATAGGGATATAAATTGGACGTGGACCACACCACAGGAAAACAACAGGACATAGGATTGTGTAGTGAGGAGCTCACCACGTTATGGTGTGGAGTGGATTCTCTGTGGGCCCACCGTGATGTATTTATTTTACCTATGCTGTACATCTGTATTTTCATCTCATTTTAGGTATAACCCCAAAATTGTAGCATATCCAAAACTTAAGTCTTGACTACAAAACAAAAAACTATTGAAATAATGATACACTTATTAAAAACTTCCTAATGGTCACTGTTTATTAGGCGTCCAACCTGTTCACAAGGTCACGCAAACTTACATAAAAGTAAAACACAAATATCAGCTTGATCAAAAACTTCAATAAAACTGGAAAACTTTTCAACGGTAGCCTTTCAATTCCCACCGTTCCTTGTGGTGTGGTTCACTTGAGCTTCGGATCATATGCTTCGATCTTAAGCTGACGCTCTAAAATAATCCAAAAAAAATGGATGGACAGTGTAAATAAAACACATACATCACAGCGGCCCCCACAGAATTCACACCAAGCTATAGATTGGTGAGCTCCTCACCTCACAATCCGCTTCGGTCAATATCGGCCCTTGCTGTTCCCACTAGCTAAACGGGTCGGGCTTCAGTGGACCTGCAACTCACCCGAACCAACTGTATCATACCTACCACAACTGTACTGTCCAAGATCATAAGTCCCAATATAGATGGGTGGGACCCACGTTCATTTATTCATTGATCTGTTTGGTTTAATTTGGACAGTTGACTAGTTTTGATCTAACCGTCCTTTCCTGGCTGCCACTGGCAGTTAGTATGCTTCTTTCTCCTGACTTTTGGACCCTTGACTATTTTTCATCCAGCCATCCATTAAATGGCCATAGATGGGACAGTTAGGATTGTTTATTAGTGTTACATTTTTTAACTTTGGACTATTTCTATTTCACCGTCCATAAGTGGTCCACATATGAGACAGTTGGGAAGTGTGATTTATTTTAATTTTTGATTGTAACAGGACTCGGATACGGTAGTGAATTATGGAGTGGGGAGGTTGGTACTTGTCGGTGCTGTGAGCCGCACCATGATGTATGCATTTTATCAATCGGTCCGTTCATTTTGCCGGCTCATTTTAGAGCATGTGCTCCAAAATGAGCCAGACCCAATTATCAGGTGGACCACACCAATGAAAACAGTGGTGATTGAATGCCCACCATTAAAAACCTCTTAAGGGGCCACACAAGTTTTGGATCAAGCTAATATTTGTGTTTTCCCTTCATTCTGATCCACGTGAACTAATCAACACGTTCAACAAATAAGCATTACAGTGGCCGCTGGAAGTTTTTAACGGTGGGAGTTAAATCACCACGGTTTCATGTCGTGTGGTTTTGTATCAGGATATCCTTTTGGTTTTTTCACTTCATCCCATTGGGAATGACCTTTTAAATTGTTTGGATAGCACATAACCATCATGGAGCCCAGAAAGGTTTCAACGGTAGAAATTTCTTTACCTAAAATTTTCTCTCGTGTGAGCCATTTGCGTTTTTTATCCACCTCAATTTTTTATTTTTTTATTTTCACTTCTGAAATGAGCTCTCAAAACATACAGACGGAATGGATTTCTAACATACATTTCAGTAGGCCCCACCCAGCATCCATGCGTAGGAACTTCCTGCGGAAGGCTTTTGCAGGAAATCTGCCTCCCGCTGGTCGGACTCGATCCAGGCAGGGTCTCTGTGGGCCCCACCTTGATGTACGGGTTTTATCCACACCGTCCATCAATTTTTTCTTAATCATTTTTGTATATGAGACCCAAAAATAAGGAAGATCCAAGGTTCAAGTGGAGCCGCCATAGCCATGACAATGATGTCCATTGTTGAAACGTTAGTAGGGATCATCGTGATGTTTCTATGCCATCCAACCTGTTTGTAAGGTCACATAGACCTAGATGAAGGGAAAACACAAATATCAGCTTGATCAAACCTTCTCTAGCTCCCAATAATTTTTTAATCATCGGAGTTCAATCTCGACTATGTGGTCCACTTGAGCCTTGAATCTGTCTCATTTTTAGGCTCATAACCTAAAATGATCTGGAAAAAATGTATGGACGGTGTGGATAAAACCCATACATCACGGAGATCCCCTGCCTGGACCGTGTCTGTCTAAGGGCAGGATGCCATCAACTTCCCAAATTGTAGCCTAGATGATGATATGAACCATTCATGTTTTCATCCCAACCTCATAGGAGCTATGACCCATGGTTTATGCTTCATTGATGATCTTAAGCTTTGTCACTCGATTCGAGCCATTCAAAATTATCATTTTAATGTCCCAAATTCATCTTCATACACAATCATAAGTTAATGGAATGTTTCTCAAAATCATGCTACAATCCTAAATATAAACGTGATGATTGATTTGGCATGGTTTGCATTTGATATTTATAGCGTGGGCAGCTTTTTGATATTTTTGCATTTATATTTAATCTTTTTTACCTTGAAAGAATAGATTTGCATAGTAAGAAGGTGGCCAAAGAAAGATTCATGCTTCAGTACTAGGAACAGACGAACCAAACCAAGTACATTATACTTGGGTGAATGGTAGCAAGATAATCAATGCAAGCCCAAACTCTCCTTAAAGCTTTAATGTCTCAAATTCCTCTTCATACACAATCAGCAAGATAATCAATACAGGCCCAAACTCTCCTTGCAACTTTAATGTCTTAAATTCATCTTCATACACAATTATCCATTAATCAAATGTTTCTTAGAATGGTACTACAATTCTAAATATAAACGGTTTAGATCATCATATAAGGTGCAACTTGTATGGTTGCTTTGCCATGGTTTACACCATAACCTAACGAGCCACTCCAAAAACTAACCCAATCTTTACTCTATGCACAGCGTCGGCAGCTTTTTGACATTTTTGTGCTTATAATTAATGTCTCTCTCTCTCTCTCTCTCTTCGTAGAAAGGATAGATTTGCATACTAAGGTGGTGGCAAAACAAAGATCCATGCATCCGTACCTAACAGTTTATTAGGAAAGGACGACCCAAACCAAGTACGACTGAACAAGGGGTGAATGCTAGCAAGATAATCAATACAAGCCCAAACTCTCCTTGCAGCTTTAATGTCTCAAATGTTGAACCAGTGCATTTAATCTTATGTAGAGAAGGTAGTTTTCGGCTCTATCGGAATCTGTCTCGATTCGGCAAAAAATTTCAGTTTTGGCCATTTACTCACGGTGATGTTTTGCACTTAATTAGCTCAAACCTGGGTTCGACCTATGTATGCCGGTTTTGTTTGATCCAACCAAAAATTATATCTAGTTCAACTGATCAGAATATATAAGTATGGGTTTTATTTATAATCGGGAATTGAGTGTATAAATACTCTTATAATTATGCAATTAGGGTTAAAAGGAAAGAATAAGATGTTTTTTGAGGATTTTGAAGGGAATATAGAATTTTCTACTATAAGTTATTCCATCTCTTGTAACCTTTTGATTACAGTGGAACGGTCTTAGCTTTGTGCCGTGATTTTTTTTCTGCAAAGGCTTTCCATGTAAAAACTGTGTTATCTATTTACTTGTTTATTTTTATTTTTTATTGCTTGTTTGATTCATTCTAAAGTTATTTATGCGCCAAATAAAATATATTAATGCCCAACATCAAATTCATTTTCATACACAATCATCCATTAATCAAATGTTTCTTAGAATGGTGCTACAATCCTAAATCTAAATGGTTCAAATGATTATCTAAGGTGCAGCTGTGTTGGAAACCCAACCTCGTGTGGTTGCTTTGGCATGGTTTCCACGCTATCCTATCCACCCATCCAAAGACTACCCAATCTCTACTCTATATACAGACTGAGCAGTTTTTTGACATTTTTGTGCATAAAGTTGGTATTTTTCTTTTTTTACAAAAGGATAGAATTGCGTATATACTAAGAAAATCGCCAAACAAATATACACCTAGCAAGATAATTAAAAGAGCCCGGACTCTCCTTACAGCTTTAACGCCCCAAATTCATCTTCATACACAATCATCAGTTAATCAAATGTTTCTTTGAAATACAATCTTAAATATAAGCAGTTCATATCATCATCTAAGGTGCAACTGGGTCGAAAACCCAACCCTGAATGGCTGCTTTTTGCATGATTTGCACCCTATCATGTCAAACCCCATCAAAGACTAACCCATTAATCTCTAAACTATATAGAGCGTGGGCAGCTTCTTCACATTTGATGTCACCATGTTTTGTGGGCCCCACCATTATATGTGTTATATCCACACCCTTCTATTTTGTGAGACGATTTAATGGCATAGGCCCAAAAATGAAGTTGATCCAAAGCTCAAGTGGACCATATCAGAGAAAGCAATGGGGATTGAATGCCTACCATTGAAAACTTCTTGGGGGCCACTGGAGTTTTGGATCAAGTTTCTAATTTTTTCCCTTAATTCATGTCTATCTAACCTTATGAATAGGTTGGATGGCAAATAAACATCATGGGGGTAGTTCTAAGAAGGCTTTAACGGTGACAGTCATTGTCCCCATTGTTTTTTGTGATGTATTCCCCTTGAGCTTTGAATCTTCCTCATTTTTGTGCCCATACCCTAAAATAATCTTGAAAAATGAATTGATTTAAGAATATAACACATAAATAATGGTAGGGCCCTCAGAACTTGTTAACGTCAACTTGTGTGTGGCACACCATGCAATCCGCTCCCCAACTAGATAGATGACTTTTCATGATGGACCCACTCACCTGTAATGGTGTTGAAGACCATCTCTAACCATTACATGTCAATGTTCTGAATTGGCTACTTGTAAACCACCAACAACGCATTAAATTATGTCACATGACTAGAGCACCATATGTGGGAATGGCATTATATGCAGCATTAATGAAAGCACCATTACCAGCCCTAATGGTGATAGAATGATCTGTTAGAGTTAAGGTTTTCCCAGCTTGGCCGCCTCACAGATAGAGATTGAACTTAATTTTCATCCACCTACATGTCTAGGAAATCTCATTCCAAATCAATTTGCCAGGCTAACAAACATGTCAAAGGGAATTCTGGCACTCATACGTCTCATTATGGTAGGGAGTTGATCATGAATCAATTTCCACATAAATAATATATATGATTTTCAGAATATATGGGACTTTTCTTATTTCGTTGATCAAGTGGGAATGTTCAGCTCATGAGTTATACTTTTCATGGCCGCCATGGTTGATATTTGCTGGTAGGGTCTCCATCCCATACTATTTTATCCTCAGGTCCCGAATTTGGGGTGGATACAAATGATCTCCTCCACTTGGAATGACAGATACAGCTAATAATTGTTTAATTCCATGGGTCCATGGGAGATGAAAGTCACCATCCTTCGAAGGTGGTGTGACCTTGTAATCGAAGGTGGTGTGACCTTGTAATCATTCGTGGGGAGGGAAAAATCTTTTAATTATTTGGTTGGTATAGTCCTTTACCCGATAATACTTTTGTCCTTTCCACTCCTCTTGGTGAGTAGCTTGCATCCACTTCTTCCCTTCATTGAATGTAGCCCGTACAAAAAAACATGACGGTCAGAGGCTATGTGAATAAAGCTCTATGGGACCCACCATGATGAACCAACAATATCCATATTGTAAATTAGTTGTGCTGGATTGTGTTAGGATTTTGGCCCAAAAATGAGGCCCATCTAAAGGTCATGGGAATAATTCTAAAAAAAGTGTGCGTGGGTAGAGGTGGGCACCGGACAACTTGATCTGGTTAACTTGGATCATCTAACTCATTTAGATCCGACTCGACCCAAACTGAATGGGTGAGTCGGTCCGAACCGAGTGGGCTTCGCCCAATCTGAACTCAAACCGAGTCGAGTTTGAGTTACCTAATAACTCGATCCGGTTAGACCTGACTCAATCCGAAACCCGACTCTGATCTAACCCTACCCGCTGCACCCTACTCCGACTCGATCCCAAAATCCCTCTCCCTCCATCATCCTTCTCATCTTCTAAACCTGACCTCTCTCTCTCTCTCTCTCTCTCTCTCTCTCTCTCTCTCATCTCCTCATCTTCCAAGTTTGGCAACCACCCACCACCATCACCCTCCTCCTCCTCCTCCTCTCCACTCTACCGGTCTCTACCTCCCTCATCTCTCAATTGCCAACTCGACCCAATTCAGTACTTCTGATCGGATCGGACTCGGTCCAGATCAATCCAGGCTAGATTAGACTTGGATTGAGTCAGGCATGCTGGACTCGGTATCAAGTCAGATCAAGTTCGAGTTAGGTCTATTTCAAAATTAAATCAAGTCGAGTCAGCCCTAACTCGATCCGACTCGACTCGATGCCCAACTCTATGTGTGGGTCACCCATGATCAAAACCCTTCTCTCTCTCTCTATGTGAGCATAGTGGCACTCTTACTTTCCATCTCTCTGTTTTTCTCTATCCTTCTCTATACACGTGCGTGTTGCACTACCATAACCCTAGTTTGTGTAGTTAATGAGATCTTCTACCTACATGGCCCGGTCTTAGAAATGTGTGCGAAGTTAACCCAACTAACAGTAGCAATGGGTCAGGTTTGGATCCGGCCAAGGTCAAGTGGAGCCCAACCATTTATTAAATAGGCCAATAATTTCGACCTGAACCTAACCCGTGACCCATTATCCTATGGCATGACACATTATCCTATGGCATGACACAGACCCACTTAAATTTCACCAAGGTGAAAGCCTGACTCGACCTGACCCGTTTACTTGTAAACATGTGTGGCTGGATCTTGATGGATTATATTATTAGTTTTAGTTTTATTTTTAGTCAAAATATAATATCTGTGCTATAGTGCTGACATATGGACCAATGCAGATCAATATATCAGTCTCCCAAGTGTAATGCAAAGAGATGGCTCTACCATAGTCCAGTTCTTCTAGCTCTACTGCATTAGAAAAAGGAAAATAGTGGCCTGATTACCCATAGGCATGCAAGAGAGGCCGAACACTTCTATGGGGTGAACTGACTTCATGTGCATGAGATCCACACACTTCTATGGGGTGAACTGACTTCATGTGCATGAGATCCACACTGTCCAACAAATTGATGCAGGGATGAACGTGATGAGGTCGATCGCCATCTTCCTCAAGAGGATAACTACTCCGAATCCACCTAGCTTCTCTGACTCCTCACAAAGACTTCTCGAATCCATGAGGAAACAAAGTAGAAAATAGAATTAATAAATTCGAATTTAATTAATAAAATCCAATAAATGAGTTCACAACCCTTTAAATAGGGATACCAAGCAATGGGAGAGAAATTAGAAGCAAGTTACAACTAAAACTCTTAGAATTCATGACTTACTATAAATAGTAAACTTACTATTTATAGACCGTCGTGATGTCTACTAGTGCGCAAGGTTTTCGGCCAAAAATAGTAAGTGTCCTATATGGTTTCACCAAATTGTTCTCTTAATTATTCTAAGCTCTTTTCACGTTGGATGCAACTCCTAAAGCTCGACCGATGAAGAGTTATAATCAAATTAAAACTTACTATTTATAGTAAAAACAAAATTAAAACAAGGAAACAACCGTCGATCAAGGGGTATTTCGTAAATCCAGCTTGCGCAACCCGGCATAGCGAGCTTGGTCGGCTAAAGTAGCTCATTCTACCCTAAAATCATATATTTTACGCTCGATAACTTATTCTGGTTTGTGAGATACGCCTGATCTAAGGTTTGACGGTCCAAATCACTTCTCGTCAACCGGGCCTTTGTTGATCCATCTTGTCCATGAAACTTTTCACGACACGCTCTACATCACTCCCCTCCACTTCAAAAGAACTCGTCCTCTAGTTCTCATCCTATTATAGTTTATGATACTCAGTCAGGTCTGCGGCGTTGAAAGTCCGTGAGATCGTCAGGTCATCTGCAAGATTAACAACATAAGCATTGTCATTGATCTTTTGAATAATCGGGACGGGTCCAATCTTCTTATTTTTCAACTCGTTGTACATCCCGGTCGGAAATCTCTTTTTACGCAGATGGACCATAACGCATTCGCTCACCTCGAACACTTTTTGTCGCCGGTGCATGTCCGCGTGTTCCTTGTACTTTTCATTTGAGGCATGTAGTTTGGTCTGCACTTACGCATGAATGCCCATGATCTTATCTGACATATTTTCTATTGCAACACTCGTGCATGGGTGCTTGGGCAGAGGGACCAAGTCAATTGTATGGCGATGAACTTGTCTGTAGATAATATGGAACGGTGATTTTCCTGTCGAGTGGTTCACCATGTTGTTGAATGTAAACTCTACTTGAGACAAGACCAGATCTCACTGCTTTGTTTTTTTTTCCTGAAATACAACGAAGAAGGTTTCCTAACATGCGATTCATAACTTCAGTCTGCCCATCAGTCTATAGGTGGTAAGCACTGCGAATTGAAGTCGTGTATCGAATTGAGTCCACAAATTCCGTCAAAAGTAGCTAATGAACTTCATGTCACGATCTGAAGTAATGGTCTTAGGGATCCCGTGTAGCCGTACGACCTCTATGAAGAATACATTCGCCACGTGTGTTGCATCGAGGGTCTTCTTGCATGAGATAAAGTATGTCATCTTGAAAAAAAGATCTACCACCATGAACACCGAATCTATGCCGTGTTGTGTTCGTGAGAGACCAAGCACGAAGTCCATTGATAAATACTCCCAAGGACCGTCAGACACAGGTAACGGGGTGCAGAGGCTCGTATTCTGAGATTGCCCCTTATATGTCTGACAAACATGACAACGTTGTACGGCTTTTCCCACATCACATACTAATTGCGGCCAGTAATACCGCTCTTACATAAGAACTCACGTTTTTTCTCGCCCAAGGTCTCTACTGAGGCCACCTCCATATAGCTCCTGAATAATTTGCTCCCTTAGAGAACTTTGGGGGATGCACAATCATTTCTCTTTGAAGAGAAAATGGTTTTGTATATGAAGGTCATTGGGTGACCTTCTCGGCACTTCATCCAAGAATCTTCGAAGTCCCCATCCTCGACATACAGCTCCTTAAGATAGTCGAAGCCGACCACCTCGTTGCTCATCGTAATAAGTTGTGATGCACGACGGCTAAGTGCATCAACCACCTTGTTCTGTTGCCCTGACTTGTGCTTCAAAACGAACGTAAATTTCTATAAAAACGTAACCCATCTATCATGCACACGATTCACGTTAGTCTGACTATTAGTAAACTTTAATGCTTGATGGTCAGTATACAAAACAAACTCTCTTTGAATCAAATAATGTTGCCAATGATGCAACGCCTGAACAACTGCGTACAACTTAAGCTCATAAATCGATCACTTCTTTCAGGCTTTGTTGAGCTTCTCCCTATAGAAGGCTATTGACCTGCCTTCCTGTGATAATACTCCTCCAATTTCAACATATGAAGTGTCACACTCAATTTTAAACAATTTGTCGAAATTAGGAAGCACCAAGACCGGTGTTGTAGATAAACGATGCTTTATCTCATGAAAGCTCTTGTCAGCTTTATCAGTCTACTGGAATGATCCTTTTTTCATACAATCTTTTATAGGCACGACTATGGTGCTAAAATCTCGCATAAATCGACGATAGAAAGTTGTCAACCCTTGAAAACTCCTCACCTCATGAATATTTGTCAGGATTGGCCATTCCCTAATGGCTCACACCTTTCATCGTCCACACAGATGCCTGTGGACGTTACAACAAATCTTATAAATAATAGGTTGCACTTATTTAAGTTGAGGTACAACTTGTTAATTTGTAGGACCTGCCCCACCTGCCTGAGATATTTCCTATGCTCCACCTCAACTTGGCTATATATCAATATTTCATCAAAATATACTACCACAAATCGGCCAGTGAACAGTTTTAGAACTTTATTTATCAAATGCATAAAAGTACTTAGTGCGCTCGATAGGCCGAAGGGCATGACCAACTACTCATACAACTCTTCCTGGGTCATAAATGTCATTTTTCACTCATCACTAGGGTCAGATATGAATCTGATGGTACCCGCTCCTTAGATCTAGTTTAAAGAACACCTTGGCCCCTTCTAGCATATGTA
This sequence comes from Magnolia kwangsiensis, assembly GCA_037074715.1. Classification (NCBI taxonomy): domain Eukaryota; kingdom Viridiplantae; phylum Streptophyta; class Magnoliopsida; order Magnoliales; family Magnoliaceae; genus Magnolia; species Magnolia kwangsiensis. The sequence continues at coordinate 12,499,550 of CM073582.1, read as the reverse complement.
GCATGTCGTCCAACTGCAGTATTAGAAACCGATATTTGATGATAATTTTGTTAATTGCCTGGCCGTCGACACATATGAGCCAGCTTTCATCTTTTTTCTTTTTTTTTTTTTATCGTTAATAATGCTGGTACGATACATGGGCTCATGCTCTCTCTCAAGAGACCCTTACAGATCAATTCCTTCACTTACCCCTAAAGTATCTCACACTCCTTCGGACTCATCCGATAATGAGGGCGGTTGGGCTGACTAGCCCCAGGGACGAGGTTTATGTGATGTTGGATGTCCCTCATAGGGGGTAATCCAGGCCAGACTTCTTTAAATTTATTTAGCTACAGACTTAAACTTGGAGGGATGTTTGAGGGTTCCTCTTTCTCGCCCTTCACCACTATGACGTATACCTCGCCGGTTTCCTTAGATTCCTTCATGAAATTCCAAATGGTTAAGAGGGAACTCTCCTCTACTTTAGAGGCTTCAAGGTGGTTCTCTACTGTCATAGGGGCAAGGATTATTTTTCGACTATCCTTGACGAAAATGTAGGCATTGTCTCGTCCCCGATGGGTCGCATCACGGTTTGACTGTTAGGGTCGACCGAGTAGCATATGGAAAGCTTATATGTCGACCACGTCATAAAGTATTTGATCCTTATAATTTTTATCAATTGAAAACGAGATAATGCATTGTTCAGTTATCATGGTCTCATTCACCTTTTTTAGCCAACCAATTGGGTACGGGGAAGGATGTTTTGTCGTTGGCAGTTACAACTTGTCCACCATCACTCTTGAGATGATGTTCTCACTACTAGCACTGTCTATGATCACATTATAGGCCTTTCAGTTGATGGTGCACCGAGTACAAAATATATTGTGTCGCTGTAGATGTAATTCCTTTCGTAGAGTATACAGTAATCGCCTCACAACTAGAAATTTGCCACGATTCTTGCCGTCACTTCATCGCCACTTGCTATTTCTTCAGTAGTTTATTCATGTTCATCAAAATCATGGTCTTCTTTTGCGGCCTCACATTCAATGCTCCCTTCATTTATAGTCAATTGTGCTGCGGGACGTTGATGACAAGTGTTTGATAAGTGGCCTGGTTGGTCACAACAATAATTATTCGACCTTGGCCGATCATGAGAATTTGAAATCCTACTCGGGCCCACTGTTGTGGGTGCTGCACGTTGAGGTCAAGATGAGTCACTCCCCGTATCACGGTTTACGCACTACTAGAAAACAGGGCAACGCTGACGGACTTGGGGTAGCTTTTGCTACGGCCAAAATCCGTCGGTAATGTTGACCGCTAAAATCCATTGGCGTAATCCAATAATCCGTCACCATTCCACAGGTTTTGAATGGTTGACGTACAACCATCCAACGTTTTCTCATTTTGTGGTCCACAATAAATTTATTTAGGGCTTATTTTTGGGGATCAATACTAAAATAATGTGGAGAAATGGATGGACGACATGGATGAAACATATCCATCTTTGTGGGGCCTGTAGAGCCCTCCCCTTTCCAAAGCTATGGTTACCGTTTTTTGTTCTGGAAAAAAGATTGTGAGTTTTGTACAGAATGCAAAATAGTGGTGACTCGTTCATGAAAATAGTGGAATTGATATAAAGTTATCCAGACCATTGAAATAATCCTTCTAGTTGTAAATATTTAATATTTATAATTTTCTTATATAATACAATCTTAACCATCCAGAAAATGGTCCTTCTTGCATGCACGGTTGCTAACAGAATTTTGTTATAAATAGTGGTAAACGCACACTGTTTCAGATTTGAAAATTTTATATTAATCAAAGAATTCTAAAATAACGAGTGTCGTTTCCCCCCTTTTCCCATTTTCGTTCTTCGTCCTTCGAGTGGTGTATTCTTCTTTCGAGCGGCGTATTCTTCCTTCGAGCGGCATCTTCTTCCTTCAATCTTCCATGGTTACGATAGGGTGTTGGGGTTCAGGTTGAACGTGCAGCGGCGAAATTCCAATTCCACTGCCATACTCAACTCAAGGCCCAAGGTACCGTAGACATTTTGTATCACATACATCAATCTTCCATTGTTGCAATAGGGTGTTGGGATTGGAAAAATGTTTAGGCGAAAATTCAATTTCCTCCTGTGTTGAGAGGTCATTTGGCCCTATTTTGGTGTTTGGATGGTCTGAAGGGTTTGTTTGGATTGGGTCGGGGATTTTTGGGATGCGGCTTTTGAGGTTTTTAGTTTCGGGTTAGGGTTCGGGCTGAGGCTTTGGTTCCTAGTTAGGGTCCAAGTCGAGGCTTTGGCTCTGGGTTGGGATTCATATACAGATCGACATTTGGTTGAATGGCATATCATTTCATGCATATGCTATTTGTTTGTGTAGCTTGTAGTTTTGTATTCAAGAAAAATCAATGCCTGCACCCATATTTCCCATGGAGAAAAAGAATTACTCAGGTTGTGTAAGCCTCTGGTGATATGCAATTTCATGGGTTCCATCCCAACATATATACCACATACATGCATGCTCATTTATTCATTACGAATGCATGCATTAACACATGCTTTTTTGTGATGTAGAAGATCAGTTTATTCGATGTTCCTTCACAAAAATTCTGACAGGATATTTACCTCTTTATACTGATATCGGCAGGCCCCCCTCATAATGCATCCACCTCCTTTTCTGCTGTTGTTATTAGAAATGTTGTGCTACTTCCCTACTGTAACATGTTTCTAGGGCTGCCCTGTTTGGTAGATGCCTAAACATGAGTTCATCATATTTTAGTTAATTGTGTTTATGTATTAGAGGTCATATTGCTTTTTGGGTGAGGCCTTGTTTAGCAAACACCTAAAAAAATGAGTTCATCTCATTTCAGCTGACAATAATTATGTATTGGAGATAATGATTGTTGTTAGCTAAAATGAGAGGAACACATTTTGTACTAGAGGTCAACACCTACAATACATAATTAGTGTCATTGTCAGCTAAATTGAGATGAATTCATGTTTAGGTGTCGACCAAACAGGGTCTTTAGGATTAAAATAATCATGATAGCCAACAACAATATCTCTAATGTGTAATTACTGTTTAACTAAATTGAGATGATCCCATTTTTAGGCATCTACCAAACGGGCTTTTAACGTGTTCCAGAAAATGATACTTGAAATACCAGATGGGTGTTGAGGCAGGGGTTTCAGCCCCTGTTTTTAATTTTTCATTTCCTTATCTTGTGAACAAAACACACAATCATGACTTTTGAATGGTGGACTTTACTCCACAATTGAAATGGCCGTAATGGCTGTTTATGGGATTGAATGTTGGGCTTTCATTCTATGTTGTGAAGTGTCAAGTTCTCTTTACTGTTTGTATCTATCGTTTAACTATAACATTTGCAAGAAAATACTCATCTTTGATTCTGAACTTTACACCTAAACTGTGAACCATATGTTTGTATCTATCATTTAACTATAACATTTGCAAGAAAATACTCATCTTTGATTCTGACGGATTCATTATTCTCAACAGGGTACTGCTGGTGTTGCAATAGCTGGTCTTTTGGGAGCTGTAAGAGCGCAAGGAAGACAATTGATAGATTTCCCAAAGCAAAAAATTGTTGTTGCTGGTGCTGGAAGGTTTGATACTGTACCAATGTTTTTTTATTGGAATTATGTTGAGGACTTGCAAATCTTGATAGAGAAACCTTTATGGCTACATATTCCTTTTCTACTGTTCTTTCTGATAAGAAACAACTTCATCAGAAGGGTCCTTGACTAGAGGATATGTGTATCCTAGAATCTTCAGTTTGCACATTGGGGCCAATTTTTGGGTGATCCAAACCAATGACCTGATGGGCCTCGGTGGATGGACCACGGATTAAAAATCTCGTCGATGGGACGATCCCAACTCAATCAATTATTGGCTTGCAAATGGACAATGATGAAAGAAGTACATGTACAATGCACATTTATTTGAAGATTAGATGCTTTGGATATTCCAATTTGGGATCTTTTGGGTTTGACATCTACTGTGGTTCCAACAGATAGTTGTCTGTAGTGTATTTCTCACCACTGGCCCCACTTGTACAAACTGAAACAACAGGATACTAAGAAATATGAATATCCTTGGGTCGAGATCACAATCCCTCTTATTTAAATAAAAGAAAGATATGAGAATGAAATGCCCGAACATGCATTCATTGTAAAGGTATAATAATCGAATAGGAAGGTCTGGACCTTGTATTATTATTATTTATTTATTTAATAATTTTTATGTACTGCACTTCAGAGTTGGCAAAAGCTGGTGGCTAGTCTGGACATAAATAGGATGAAGGGTGTTATAGTACTTGGGTATTGATTTTCTGTCCTTGTGAACATTCTTAATTACTACAATATGCACTTAAGTGTTCTTATAGTGAAAGTGCAAAAAAATAAATAATAATTTTTTTTGAAAGGTAATATTTTTATAAAAAAGAAGAAGAAGAAAAAGAAGAAGTAAAAAAGTAAAAAAGTAAAATTGTCTACTATCTTTAGATAGTCTTATTAGTAGCCTGTTTGTTTGCTTGTAATGCTTCACTCAGCTTAGTGTAAAACAAGCACCCAAAAAATCAGGTGGATCCAACTATCAAGTGGGGTACATAATAGAAAACAGCAAACAACCACCCTAAAAGCACTACATTCATACAGGGGACATTTAATGGTTGAATTGAGTTGATTTTTGAGCTTCATGGTGGGATAACCTACTGCAGTTGTGCCTTAGAAAACTAATAATATTAGACCCAAATAAATAAGCAATATGCATTTACCTTTTGAATTAATCTTTTTGCAACATGTTTATAAGTGTTTAAGAGTATAACCTCTGATGCTCTTGGTTTTCTCTTTAAAGATGAATGGAGGAATGTTCTATAGGAGTTATTTTTTAACCACATGTATTATTATTATTATTATTTTAAATGTTTCTCTAAATGATTTCTGGATTCTTAATGCAAGTAGTAAAAGCTTTCACAATTCGTCTGCAAGTTCATTGTTAGAGGCTTAGAGAAGCCCTTTCTGTGACTAGATATTGGTTTTTCTTTTTGCAATTTATCATTTTTAACTATTTTTTGGCTTTATCAACCTATTAAAGGTTTCAGAGTATTACATCCTATTTTTGTTTGAGGCATTTTGTTTTAAGGTGTCTAAGATGTGGTGGTTTTCTTCTTGTTCTTGTTCTTGTTCTTCTTCTTCTTTTTTTTTTTTTTTTTTTTTTTTTTTTTTTTTTTTTTTCCAGGGGTTGTCGGCTGGATTGCTTAGGTAAGCTACATACACAACAACATGACTTGGGTGATTTAAGTGAAGCTCTTGCACATGAAGTACAAATATGTTAGATTGTGTATGATGTTTTTGAGATAAATATGTTTTTTATACTTATTTATAGTTATGCTTCAAAAACTGTTGAAATAATTGATTGTGTTTCATTATAACCCATTCCTTCTTAGATGTTCCGTCACGATACAATTACAATTAATATTTATGCCACCTAGTTGTTTATAATGTATCCCCCCCATTTAGGAATTTATATTGAACAAGTATATTCATTTGACTAAAAATGCTTGTTCTTTATGGATTCCTATATGTTCCCATTTTCGACAATTCAGTACCATATCATGTACTTAAGTTACCATCATTTTCAGTTTACATGTAGTTGAAAATTTGGTAGTCTCCTTTCTCCGGATATGTGGTTCTTTACTAATTAGTTTCCTCTATCCATGTGTAATGGGTTACAAGTGGCAGCTAGTTAGTATTGAATTTTACATATATCTGGAGAATATATGGAGATGTTGCCGAAATTTTGACTCGCATATAAACTATATGAGGACAATACATGGTATGTTACCGAATGAGATAGAGACAATTAGCATCTGTAGATAGAGACAATTAGCTCACCTAGGTAGAAGCAAGTATGATCAGCAATTTATTGATATGCACAAAAAGATAGGGAGGGTGCAAACTTCTTTTCTAACTTGAGAAGATAACAGAAATATGTATTCTTTTACTCAATGCCCTTATGACTAGTATTTATTCCATGATTGTATTTCCTTCAACTCACAAAAAGAAATCATCCCTAATTCTTTTCTTTTTAGGAAAGTGGTCAACTTATTTCAAATATTAACGATGCATTCTAACAACACGATGGATTATGTGGTGCATTAAATGCTTCCATAGAATGCTAAATGCCTCTTTAATCCAATCGACCATATATCTGTGATGTTTTGATATATCTTGAATTGAAATATGGTGCTTGTTTTGTTTCAGGAATATAATCCTATTTGTTAGGAGTCCACTTCTCTTACTACAGATAAGAACTTGCTTCATCAGGTATAATTTGTATTAATTCAACTTGTAACTCCTCAGAACCTGCTCTGCCGTAAGTATTACGGTGCATGATGGTTCATAGTAGGTTAAGTTGCAAGTTGTTACATAAAGTTGGTTAGATATCTTTTATTTTTATAAATATTGTCAATAGTTAGTTGGATGATGAATTAGGTGTATAAACGTGTGCTTACCTACAGTCTTGCTTAATTTATATTTATATTTCTTTATTTGTATTCTTTTGTATTAATTCAACTTATTACTCCTCAGAACCCTCTGCCGTAAGATATTACGGTACATGACGGTTTCCAGTAGGTTAAATTGCAAGTTGTTATATAAAGTTGGTTGGATATCTTTTATTTTTTTTAAATGTTGTCAATAGTTAGTTGGATGATGAATTAGGTGTATAAACGTGTGCCTACCTATAGGTAGTATCCAATGGACTCTTAAGGAGTGGATTACTCAACATTACCTAGACCCACAATTTATAGATGGTATGATGAGCTTTGTGAAGTTCGTAAAAGACCATCTTCCTGATAGAGAAACCATTCATTGTCCATGTACCAGATGCAGATGTTTATGTTTACCCTGCACAATTGATGATGTGGTGATAGATTTGATTAAATATGGATTTAATCCAACATATAGGGTGTGGAACATGCACAATGAGGCTGAATCACTCAAGTGTACCGAACGCACTTCTCACCAGTATCATAGTGTGGTAGACATAAATATCATTGTCAATGCGGTTGTTGAAGACCTCGGTTGTAATAACCTGGGCCAAGTTATTCAAGATGAACCCAATGTAGCCCTCGAAGCTGAAGACATTGTCGGAGATGCTTCAACCAATGAGTTTGAAGCAAATGTACGGGATGCGATGACTGAGCTCTATCCTGTTTGTTATTTTAATGTATTTGAGAATTTCATAGGGGAAAAAAACAGAGAGAAACAAAAGCCTTGCCACTCAGGCTACAGGAGAATGAGGATATTTTTGTGTCATTTAAAAAAGAAAAGAAAAAAAATCAATCTCAAGCCTGCCTGATTGGTAGTATGGACTGGAGGCATCCATCTCAATGTTCCTCATAGTATGGACTGGAGCCATTATTTTCTTAATCCATTTTTCTTCCGTCTGAATGATTGAAAAATTACTGATCCTTTTTTCTTGTTGCCTTTGCTATTTTGTTACAATAGCAGAAAGTACTATAAAAAAGGGTAGAAATTTATCATCTTTTCTAATGGGTATTGTTGAATAATTGGGTATTGTTGCACCAGTAAAAAGTGTGAATCAGTTACTAATAATAGTCACGTGGGGGTATGGGAAGAAGAGATTGAACCAGGAAATGCATTAGTCTTACACCTGTGATATGGATGCTAGTCATTGGCATCTATCAAGCCTAACCATACAAAAATTGGGCTGTTGATGGGCCGGACCTGGGCTGTCATTGGCATCTATCAAGCAATTACTTGTTTAATGTTGTATTGTCTCACTCTATTGACATTCACCATTGAGTCTTAAAGTTGATAAATGCATAAGCATCATATTAGCTTGGCTATTTTTTTTTTCCTTTTCAGTGACTGAAATTATTAACAAGTATCTTCTCATTCTTCTTCTTCTTCTTCTTCTTCTTCTTCTGCTTCATCTTTCTTGCAGAATCTTAGCAATAGGGAGCCTGCTGAGACTACTAGGTGGAGATCACCTGCAACGTAAGGTCGTGGCGTTTGAGGGAGCTATTCTTCTCATTTCATCTCCTATAGTATACATGTTCCCCATCTTAATATGAAAAAACTGCATTTATTTAAAACACTTGGTTACTGTTGAAGCCTGCTTTAGCACTTGGATGGTCTCAAATTCATGGCAATGCATTTGCTTCTCTCAAGTTCACTACTTATTCTTTGTCAATTATCTTTGTTCATGCAGGGAACGCCAGTGAGTGAGCATGCTATACCTGTTGCAATATTCGAGACTGATGCTGGTACCAGTTATCTATTATTGCCATTGTTGGGGATATATGTTTCTGCTGGCACTTCATTAGAACTAATCGCAAAATATTTTTCTTTTCCTTTTGCAGACATTGCGAAATTCTATTTGCGGAAATGGTGCAAGATTTCATCTGAAGTGGCAATTAGATCCATTATCGATTGGTCCTATTACAGGCAACGCCTTGGTTCAGTTGTTCAAAAAATTAATTATTACTATTCCTGCAGCGATTCAGAAGGTGCTAACTCAAAGACTTTGTTTGCAAATCCATGAATATCAAGTATTTATTTTATTTTCTTCTTTTTTCATTCTTATGAGCTAGCAAACTTTTTCAGGTTGCTAATCCTATCCCCAGAGTAATTCATCCTGATTGACTGCATAAAAAAGTCCGGGAAAAGGAGGACAAGTTTCGCCACCGAAAGCTGATTGATATTTTCAGCTCCTTGAACAAAGACAAAAGTTTGCAAAAAGACTTTACCCCGGATATCTCTAATCATGCCTTGAACAAAATGATTTCCTGCACTGGGAAAAATGAATTAGGAAAGATACCACTTTGCTATTCGATGGTGCTTTTGCTTTATATGAGGTCTGATTCCATATTGCTTTTCTTCTTTCCTAATTGCAACTTTGATTTATGATATCGATACTTGATATCTCAGACAAGTATTGGTGGCCAAATTTCACCTCAGCAGAATTTATACTTTTCAAGTTAGGTGATTTAAAGAGGTCACGTCAGTCTGGTGGGACTAAGTTTCCTGGTTCTGTGATAAGTCGTAAACAAGATCAAGGTAGGAATGGGGTTAATTCATTCTTCAAGAGACATGACTAGCCCTTGTTCGCTCTTACTGGTAGGTGATGACATTTTTCTGTTGTTGGGAATTTGCATAGCTTAATTAATTATAGAATGCTTGATGTCAATCTTCCGTGGTTCAAATAATACAACTCATCCCAAGTCCACAACCTGAGCATTTTTTTGCTTGGGTCGTTTCTGAAGGAATCATGCTTAAGGTTCCTATAAATGCCCCTAAGAGTATTTTACCTCAACACTAATGCACCTATCACAGAAGAATTTCCTGGAAGATGTGTGAACAAGACTCTTCCTCATGGGTGGCCTACCTTCAATCTAATTGAGGTATATTTGGTGTCCTAAAATTGTTACAGTTCAAATAGGAGTTACTCTAGATTGCTAAGTGCTACTTGTAAGAACTAAGGTTTATCTGTAACATGTTTTGTTTTATGTTTTTACAGGTGATAACTGATGAGGATCAATTCAGGGCTGAGAGCAGGAAACTTGCGGCTCACCTTATAGATCCAAAAGTTGAGTTGAAATACATGAAAGCACAATGATAGTGATATTTCCAAATGGATACTCAATGTTTGAAATGCATGCCTTCTCTCCTACTTTTTGATTGTATTGCATATTGCACCACTTTTTATCCATTCATTTCATATATGTCCATTTGGTGAACTTCTCTAATTACACCAATCTACTTCTTAGTGCTGCACATTGTGTAATTGCACAAAAGAGAAACTGAAGCTGAAAAGTCTCAGTGTACTAATGGATATTAGAGTATTGTGCTTGATCAGTAGTTAGATGGAGATTTAGAGTTTTGAGCTTGATCAGACTGAGTTGGGAGATTGATTCTGTTCATCAGCTTATTCCATTTGGGTTGCATTAGGAGTTTTGGCCATGTTTGGTTGCAGCACTGATATTTGGTGGAAAGTCAAAAGGGATTAAAAAATGCAATTTTGTTAAACTTCTCTTGTATTTTTTTTATTTTTTATTTTTAAGTAAATATCCAATCCAAATATTTGAAATTTGGATGATATATTTGATTTTGATTTCTTCCTTTTCTATTGTGTAGACTCACATTCTCAAATAGGTTGGTTCGCTCGGAGCTTTGGAGAAATGAGTATATCTAGTTTTGGATCTGTGCATTGATTAATACACATCCATAACTAGATGTACCAATTTCTTCAAAGCCTTAATGAACAAACTTGTTTGAGAAGAAAAAGTCTACATAAAAAAAAGGAAGAAATTAAAATCAAATATATCATCCAAATTCTCAATTTGCATTTTTTTAAATTAATGAGAATCGCCGACGGTTTTAAGCCGTCGAAAACGCTGACGGTTTTTAGCCGCCGAACACATCGACGGCTTTTAGCCGTAAAAAATGCCAACGGATTTTAGCGGTAAAAAATGCCGACGGGTTTTAGTCGCCGACTATGCCGACGGTTTTTAGCCGCCAAAAATGCTGACGGTTTTAGCTGCTGACAACGCCGACGGTTTTTAGCCGTCGAAAATGCCAATGATTTTAATGCGTCAGCGAGCAGCCTTTGCCGACGGACCTTGCGATGGCTAAAAGCCGTCGGGGAAGGTCATTGCCATCGGCTTTTAGCTGTCAGCGTTGCCCTATTTTTTAATAGTGGCGGTTGTAGGAGGTTGATGACGTTCTCCTACTGGATCTTTTCATCATGCCAACACTGGATCCTGCGTGGGACCCGTTATGGGGAGTCGAGTTGAAGGATAGGGACGAGTAGGAACTCCTGCAAGTATTTCTACCCTACCCGCCAATTGAACTACTTCTTCCACGGTCCCGACTGGGTACATCTGAACTTGGTCCTGAATTGTGAGTCGCAACCTGCCTATAAATCATGCTATCTTCTGTGAATCAGATTCTGACAGATCATTTCATGTAGCCAACCGCTGGAATTCTTCAGTATAATCTGTGACGGTTTGATTTCTTCGTCGGCAATTTTAGTATTACTGGAATAATATCTACTCAAAATCAATGGGGATAAGTCGTGATCGAAGAAGACGTCTCATCCGTGGTTATGATGAATGGACGCCTTGTTCTGACGGGCTCGTGAGAATTGTAATTGTTCCCACCACACAAAAGCACTAGATTTTAAATTAAACGCTACCAATTTTACTCTTTTGTGATCTCGCACGTCCATATAATAAAAATATCTCTCTGCTTCTGCTAACCAATCGAGAAAATCTTTTATACGTAATAAACCATTAAAACTAGGAAGTTCAGCCTTACCTTGATAGTCTCTTTTAGCACGATCTAGATGATCACCTCCTTGGATTGATCGTCAAGAAAAACCCTCATTAAGGTCCAAGTTGCTAGAACTTGAATCATTTGGTATAACCCTACGGTTTGCCACTGGTAGTGCTATACAAAAATCGGGATTGTGTCGTACAACAACTACGGGTGGTGGAGCAACCATAGGTGGTAGAGCACCGCCTAGGGCTCGGGGCAGAAGTAGCGCATTCGAAAGACGGTCGAGGGTTACCTACAGCCCTTGCACAGTCAACTGACTCTCCCGGTGGAAAGCTTCCATTCTTTTCGAAAGATAATGAATCTCTAGATCACTGTCCACAGGATTTTGATTCATACCTTCATTGTTTACCATCGGCTCGAGGGGAATCCTCGCTTTGATATCAATTGACGCAGGGATGAACATGATGAGGTCGATCACCGTCTTCCTCAAGAGGATAACTACTTCGAATCCACCGAGCTTCTCTGGACTCCTCACAAAGACTTCTCGAATCCATGAGGAAAGAAAGTAGAAAATAAAAATAAATTTTAATAAATTTGAATTTGATTAATAAAATCCAATAAATGAGTTCACAACCCTTTAAATAGGGATACCAAGCAATGGGAGAGAAATCAGAAGCAAACTACAACTAAAACTCCTAGAATTCGCGACTTACTATAAATAATAAACTTACTATTTATAGACGGTCGTGATGTCTACTAGTGCGCAAGGTTTTCAACTAAAAATAGTGTCCTATTTGGCTTCACCAAACCGTTCTCCTAATTATTCTAAGCTCTTTTCACGTTAGATGCAACTCCAAAAGCCCGACGGATGAAGAGTTATAATCAAGCTAAAACTTACTATTTATAGTAAAAACGAAATTAAAACAAGGAAACAACCATCGATCCAGGGGTATTTCACAAATTTGGCTTGCGCAACCTTGTGTAGCAAGGTTGGTTGGCTAAAGTAGCTTGTTCTACCCCAAAATCATATATTTTATGCCCGATAACTCATTCCAGATTATGAGATACGCTCGATCTAAGGTCCGACGGTCTGGATCACTTCTGTCATCGACCGGGCCTTTTCTTATCCATCTTGGCCATGAAACTGTTCGTGATGCACTCTACATCACATATGCAGCACCTAATGTTGGCCTTGACTCACATCACACTGATCCAAAACTCAGGTGAGCCTCAATATAAGAAATTATAGTGTAAAACCATACCTAAAACCTATTATATCCCGTTTGAGTTTCAAAGCCCTGTGATTATTGGAATGTCCCTTCATGTTAATGATTCACGCCAGATGAATGGGTTAGGTGGCATATATAAACCATGGTACTTTTGGAGATGTGCAGTTTTACTAACATGATTTATTCTTATTATTTTTATTTTATTTTATGAATGTGCCCTAGAAAACTAATATTTGGGTGCTCTTATAGTCAGTTATACATTTACTTTAATATGTTTTAATTTTTTTAATTCATTAATTATATGGTTTAGCTTATGTATGAAACATGTTTATTATCTTTATGGGTTTGTGAAGTTTAACCACTAGTCTTGGACAGCCTTGAAATTAGAAGTGACGGCTATTGGCCAAGGGATAATTTTTTGGTCCATGGATCTTGGTCTCTTGGCCATAGACGATGAAGGTAATTGAACTTACCTTCACATATAAACTATCTCCACAATTAGGCCTGACTTAATGTTAATATGCATTCACCCTACCTTACATAAATGTGTCTATGCACCATGGACAACTCCATAACTGAAGACTTTTAGACACTTACATTGGTTAACTGTACCAACACTATGGTATGTTCAAAATCTCTAAATCAAAGAAAATTTTCAAATATTCTGAAGGTAGTTATCCGACAGTCGTTGAAAAGTTTTTTACACCAAATTGTCCTTCTCCTTGTATTAGTAATTGTATAGTTTTTGAGTAAATAAGAAATTAAGTTGCATTCAATCCCAAAAAAGTGACATGGAATATTCATACGAGTGAGAGTTATCTTGGTGGGCCGTTGCTCCCAAAGTTTCCTTATCTCTTGAAAGAGAGTATATGGATCCAAATCGTCAATATTCTTCAGAGTTAAAGCTTTAAAAAAGAATTCCTTTTGATTGTGTGTGAGGGAGTATTTGTAAGCCCTTGGGGCCTAATTGTCCTGGATTGAGGTAGCGGCTAATTTGTTGAGACCTTTGTGCTTGCTTTCACAGTTTGTGGCACGGGGGTCTTTGCGCATTCGCAGTACTGCCCTTGAGCGGCCTGCTCCTTGGTCACGGTATCGTCTGTCGTCGCCTCAGACAAAATGGATATGAACTGCAGTGGAACAGTTACACCATTTGAACAAGTAGGGGCTTGTTTTAGCTATGTACGAAAAATCGAGTATCAACACCTATCCAAATATTCAATCCATTGTCCTTGTTCAAATGGTGTTGATGCATACTATGATGCATACTGCTTCTTATAGATGTTTGCTTCTCTAATTCCATCGGCCATAGGCCTGTTTATTTATTACAAGCTTTTATACTCTGGTAGAGTATGACACTTATATGCCAGCACTCTAAAATGGTACGTGTGGCGTATATTGACTGAAAAATCATAACTGTCCATGTTGTGGATCTTAGGCTATACGGACACCTTAAAAAACCTTACACGAAGCGGATTGGTGGACATTGGACGCTTAAAAATGAAAAACATTCAATGACCCTATTTCAACAAACAAGTATCTATAAATTAGAGGTAAGACTGTTCAAATAATCTAATTTTTTGGACTGACTTAGCAACGGTGGATTGCACGATTTAACTGGTTTCATTTGAGTAAATGCATGACACATGCATACCTTTTGAGTGATTGTGTCATATGTGTTCTCAACTAGCATCAAATAACTCCCCCAAATAAATTCTCTGCCAGGAGTGTTTGACATCTACACAGTCCAACAGGTGGGCCACCCAATGTTAGGTTCTGCTGTAAAAAATCAGCCCATTTCATACACAAGTGGGCCACACCACATGGAGCAATAGGAGAGTATGTCAACTGGGTGTCGTATGGCCACAATGTGTATGTTCCATTAAACCCATTCACTATTTGAACTTAGAGGTATTTGGTGTGATTTTATATTATTCCCTATGGTGTGGCCCACCGAACTTAATCTAATGTTTTGTTTGTATGGTGAATTTGGGGTCATACCCAATGAATGATTGGATGTCAAAAAGGCCATGGCATCCTGCACTGAGCTCCAATAGAGGGATTCCATTGTTTACTAGAAAAGGTCCTATCATTGATTATGATCATCCATCTTGTGAGGCCCTGCACCCTTGATAATCAATCACTCTCAAATCACTTTAATCGAGAACTAACCTCAACTAATTGATATAGTGCTTGGGAGATGGTTTGTTGCTGATGATGATATATGCTTACCAAACACATTTATTAGGAATCAATTTTGCATAAGTAACTCTCAATAAACAGTCTTATATACTTGTTTATTGGGTTGGGTTGCATTTAGCGGTGTAAATTGCCCTAATTTGAAATAATTCCAAGATTCAAAAAAATATCATCCCCTCTTTTCATTTATTTATTTCTACCTTCACATGACATTAACATTGTTATAAAGTTTTTAATTAGCACGTGATAGAATATTGGGTCCTCAATCATGCCTCAGCTGTAGACCCACAAGAGTTTCAACATGAGTTCATGGGTTACCCAATGCGGTGAAATCCCATTGTGTTGTGAGTGCAGGGTGTAAGTGCATGTAAAAAAAAGGTGATCGAATATATTGATTTGGGTCCATTCATTTGTATTAGGAAGCGACGAAGTAAATGCCATAATGATTTGTTACCACTATCCACCTTTATAAGTCATATATCAAATATTTACTTCATCAAACCTACATGCTTCTTCGGAATTACAAGCAACCCATGGTATGAAGATGTGCAAGACTATTGATAATTGGATAAATGTTTCAAATTGATTATTCATATGTTTTATTTCTCTACTTTTCCACCAGATCTCAACCCTAGTGGCATAAAGCTTTCAACAGCCTGGATTGATGATTTTCATCCCACAAGTTAATGCTTTGGAGACATAAAACGTCCAATGAAAGTGGGGCCGCAACAGCCCCAAATAAAAATTTCATTATTACAAAATGACTTTTTATTTTATTTTATTATTATTATCTTTTTACATGTCCTATAAAAGTGGCACGTACAAATAAAATATATAAATAAAATCCCATGAATTCTTTTTAATTTATATATGTGATCTACCTAATTATAGTATAAATAAAAAAAGGGAAATGCGATCATCGATACCTTCATTGGAAGGTTAGCAACACAGAAACTTTTTAATTAACATGTAGTGATATGCATTGATTCGAACAGTCCGCTCATTCATACCACTAGTACAATCCACAGAGGAATATACCAAGCTAATTTTGTTACAACTGTCCATCTTTACAGGCCATGAATCAAATGGTTAGAATTATTAAAAGTGCTTCTTTGGAATCATAAGAATTCCATGGTGGGATTATTAAATAGATATGCAATCCATGGTGCAAATAAATCAAATTCGGGGTGATTATTGAACATATTTTGCTTTTTCCATGATCATTTTTATGCTATTAATTGGATTATTGGGATCATTGACTAGCATGATTTTTGCACCATGGCTCATCACTACTGGCATGAAGGAATCAACCGCCTAGATGAAGACATCCCACATGTCAATAAAAAGCTTTGAGTATATTACTAATATCCTTATAAAACCAGGCCGGCATCATGTCATTTTTAGGATATTCTTATTATTATAAAATGACATTTTTTAAAAAAATTTTATTTATTATTATGATTATTATTATTATTTTTTATACACTAGAAACGTTGCACGTGCAATACATATGGATAGAGGAAGCAGATTGCAATGTGTGTGATGTTGAGAAGTGGAGCCACATCTAGGCCGCCTTCGACCGGTCGTAGGGGCCTGTTCGACCGGTCGTGGACCATCGACTCAAAGTTTAGGCAGTCCTGATTTTTAATGTTTGGATCCTTCGATCAGTTGAAGGAACTGTTCGACTGGTCGTAGCTGCCTTCGACTAGTCGAAGCTCTCCTTCGACCAGTCGAAGGTTGCGCAGATTCGTTTCCAAATCTAATTCGGACTGTGGATTTTGGTGTCGCCTTTCGCAAGGGTGCGGAAGGAAAGTTACCTAAACTATAAATAGGAGTTTCTAAGGCTTTTCTAGGGTATTAGGAATATTAGAAACTAATTCTAAAGGCGTGGGCTAAGAGTTTTCTATATTCTTCCAAGGGAGATGTTAGTATTTTGCCTTGTAATCTTTATTCTTCTTCATACTGAAAGTTTGCATTCGTAATTTTTTACCCTAGTTTGGAGTTTTTCCACGTATATCTTGTCTTGTGGTTTGTTTGGATTGCTTTGATCTGTTTTTATTTTATATTTCTTCCTTTTTATCATTTATGAGTGAGGCCTGAGATTGGATCTAGGCCCACTGCGTTGTTGGCGTGCTGCGCAACAACTGGTATCAGAGCTATTGGTTTAGTTCTATTAAGAGCGATGACAGAAGATGGAAAAACTAGAATTGAGAAGTTTGATGGTTCAAAATTTACCTTTTAAAAGATACAGATGGAGGATTATCTATATCAAAAAGATCTCTACATTCCTCTAGAAGGAAAATAATAGAAATCAGAAAAGATGACAGATGATGAATGGTTTTTACTGGATAAGAAGGCTTTAGGAACGATCTGACTCTCTTTGTTAAAGATCGTCCCCTTTAATATATCCAAGATGAAAACGACAAAAGAATTAATAGAAGCCCTAGCCACCATGTATGAAAAACCCTCAGCATCCAACAAGGTTCATCTTATGAAACAACTATTCAACATGAAGATGTCAGATGGTAGGAGCGTGGCTGAACATCTAAACGAGTTCAATATAGTCATGAGCCAGTTGGAATCCGTTGACATCGTTTTTGACAATGAGGTCAGGGCGCTATTGGTCTTATCCAGTCCGTCAGACAGTTGGGATGGTTTGGTGATTGCTATGAGTAATTCTTCAGGGTCAACAAAGATGAAATTTGATAATGTGGCCGGTCTAATTCTCAACGAAGAATCTAGAAGGAAGGCATCAGGAGTTTCAGGGGATTCAAGGAATGCTCTAAACGTTGAAGGAAGAGGAAGATCGCAGAACAAAGGAGGCAATAAACACGGGCGTTCTAAGTCGAGGAAGAAGTCCAAAGGATTGAAAGACAAAGATGGGTGTTGACATTGCGGTAAGAAGGGGCATATGAAACATGATTGCAGGGCGCTTAAGAAACAAGAAGGAAGCTTTCAAGGTGGGAAGGATTCAGTGAATCTGTCTGAGGAGAGTGACACAGAGTCGCTGATCTTGTCTCTTGATTTGAGGAATGAGTCTTAGGTTATAGACTCGGGTGCTTCATTTTAACATCCTGAATTTTCACTGTTTTGAATTTTTAAAAATTC
Source organism: Magnolia kwangsiensis (assembly GCA_037074715.1). Taxonomy (NCBI): domain Eukaryota; kingdom Viridiplantae; phylum Streptophyta; class Magnoliopsida; order Magnoliales; family Magnoliaceae; genus Magnolia; species Magnolia kwangsiensis. Next base: position 12,481,712 of record CM073582.1, on the reverse strand, counting down.
TTATTTTTTAATTAATTAGCTCATATTATCACTTATTGAGGATCGACACTCGATGTTACCTCATACACAGGTGGACTAGTCTGGTCGTGATTGGACCTAGTGTGGGCCGTCAAGCCGATAGCCCGTTTACACTTAGCAACAGCCCGTGCGGGCCATACTGCGACACGGGAAGGTCAAAAAATTATAAAATTTTAGGGAACCATAGATCTCACTGGGCTTGTGGTCTATCATGGACTACGGACTCATTGGACTCCCCAAAGTTAATTAATCGGGTCGTTCCATCAGTACTTGTCAACCCACCCAAGGCCAGAGTTGAAATCTGGCACTGGCTAAAGAAACTGAGACTCCGGACTTTCTAGCCGTTGAATTTCTTTAAAATTTTTGGTGAAGGTTTAATGTGGTGTCCTTCACCCGTCCACAAAATTCGGGACCCGATCGTGACATGATGACCGTTAATCGCAAACCGGACCCGTATGACTAAACCTCATATTCGATCGTTTTTAAAATTTGCATAGCCCTTCATCGGGTCATACATCACCTACCCTATAAGTTCGTGGCCATGGGACCACCAGAATTTCTCCAACAACCAAAATGGACCCACGGGCCATTTAAAGATTTGAAACCATATGATCAAACCGCATATCCGTTCATCCGTTTGATCTCAAAATTTTCATGGCCTCTCATCGGGCCATGAGGCACCTACCCACCAAATTTGGTGGCCTAGGGGGTGGTAGCGCCCCCTCTAAGCCAATATGGAGTCCTAGAGGGCCATTGGGGGCATTTAAGGAAACTTAAGGCCAAAGGGCCCAAGTCTAGGAAATAAACCCTAGCTCACTCCCTCATATTTTCTCCATTGTTCTTCCCAACAACCAAGATCTCCCTCATACCTTCCTACTTTTGCCAAATCTTCAAGCCCTCTTCCTCACATCCTCCTCCTTCTCCAACAACAAATCCCCCTCACCAACTCCCACCATCCACCAACAAACGACCTCTCTTATCTCATAACTCCCACTACCATAAAGAGAAAGCTTGGAAGTAAAGAGAGAAGAAAGAGTGTGTGTAGAGAGATTTAAGGTGGACCCTAGATCATGGTGGGGCCGAGGAGATCAAGCATTACAACTCCCTACTCTTTTCTCCAAAGAAAATCCTACATTACTACCATAATAATCATTCCGTTGAGCATCTAGGTAAGATCCTTCACTTCTTTTGCTTGGTACCCATGCATTGAGAAAAGATTGGCTTGGATTTCTCACATGAAAGAACTTGTTTTAGGGATTCCGGCCGTCCGACCCGAAGCCCTCATTCTTAGGTCGATTTTCGAGTCTCCAATGACTCATAGGTGCAGACTATTGCTCTTAGGTGGCTTAACACCAATTCTATTATGAGTTTAATGATTTTGATTACTTGTATGTCATTTTTGGAGAACCTAGAGAATCCCTAGGAATTACATGCTTATTGAAATTGTATGAAATGATATATTTGATTCTCATGACGTTGTCCTTATTTCTCACATGATTTGGTGTTTTATTGATTTATGCTCATGCCTTGTTGATTTTTTTCATGAATTGCCACATCATAGCATGTATGATTTCATTACTCTTATGTATGTGAATTCTTGAGATGGAGGAAGTGCTTAACTTCCTCACCCCCCCACACACACACTCACATGCACGTATTTCTTGATATGGTTAGCCTAACTTGCTATGAGAATATGAATTATATGTTGATATGTGTGAGAACATGAGTTTTTTTATTCTAGCGATACATTGTTAGTCGGCATGCTATGAATCTCTATTCATGCCCTTTGGTTGGCTAGAATCATAAGGAGAGTGAAGGTGGTCCCGATGGTAGGATCGTCTCTAGACTAAATCTATGGATTTGGACAGGTATGTTTGGGTGGTTGTAGTTCGACTACATGGGTCTCTTGAGCCCGATGTCACTCGTCTCACGCTCGCCTGACTCTTGCGGTTTAATATACTGTCTGAATAACCTTGAATGTTAACCCTGATTGCTCACATATGTATGAAACTTGAACCACCCTACAACCATTGTAGACCATCAATAACCTACTTGAAACTGGTCCACAGCCTCGTGAGATGGACATGGTGGAATGGGACACTGTGTCCGAGCTGTCGGCCTACGCTGGGGTGCCGCGCCTCCCTATAGTGACCGCGAGCGATCCCTTTCTCTTGGCACTCGTGTGCTTGAAGTTGGGGAAGAGGAACCCGATGGGATCACGGAACGCGAGGTCTCGGCCTCACGCATTGGGGGCTCTTAGCCTCGTAACCCGTTTAGGGCATTGATACGTGGGGTGTATCAGATTCCCCAACCTTCTGGATGAATGGACTTAACTAATAACTCGACTAACACGATCGCATTGCATCGCATTACTTAGGGTGGCGTCTCGGAAGTTGAGGTCGCTTTGAGGGAGTGCTGACATACGCGATCGTTAGATGGAGTCGCTCGAGGGAGCCTTGTGGCGAGGGCATGCATCATATCATTTTATATGCATGCATTTTAATAAGAGTTATAGGTGTTGATGATTGATTGTGTTTCATTAAATTTATATTATAATTGATGCCTGTTGTAACTTATGATTAATAACACCTACTGAGTTGATCACTCACTCCCACTTTGGGACGGTGTTTTAAAACACCAACCAGACTCTTTACTAGATACAGGTGAGGCGGAGCTCGACGAGTCGAGCAAGGTGAGCAAGGATAGGGAAGATGAGCTTTCTTGCTTCCAGACTTTCGGCGGATCTTTTTAGTTGAATTCGGGCCGCCACGGGGTATGGACCAGGGCCCTAGTCACCTCGGGTCATGTATGGGTGGGACTAGTTCCCTATTTAGATGATTTTGAATTCGTCGTTTGTATATTTTTAATTTAGTAACAATTGATACTGCTTTATGATGTATTTATACTTCATGCCTTGTTAAATCCTTCATTGTTTATGAGATTATACAAATGTAATCAAAATATGAAGCCCATTAGGGCACCCATGACACCTGAAAATTAAGGAGCCGAGTTCTTACATGGTCCCTGAAAACTCGGAGTGTTACAGATAGTATCAGAGAAATAGTTTGGATTAACTTGGGCTGTAGATTATGAACTCGCCATAACGCATTTGCTGACTAGGAGGGAGCGATCGAACTTAGCGACATCTATAGGATCCCAGAATTATGCTATTTTGTTAAGTCCGAAGACTAAAACGTTAGGGTTTACGAGTAGAAAGACTTAGGGCCCGTTTGGCCAACTGCATTAGGAGAGATTAAGGTGGATGGAATTGTTAAAGTAACAATTAATGCATGTGTAAGGTATTGTCCCTAGACTGGGTGTATCCCATGTTTTTTAATACCATGTTTGGAATGTATGCAATTAAAAGTAAATCTTAGGATTTCCTTTCAAATTACACTTGGAAATTCAACATAATGGGATTTAAAAATCTCATCTCACACCTTCCAACGCAAGGCTCATTTTCTAAAGCCTATGAAATTAATTTTAATCCCATCCCACACTCAATCCAAACATGTCATCCCTAATCCCAAGGTGGGATTAGCAATACGATCCCATTTTAAAATCCCATCTCACACCTTCCAACGCAAGACTCATTTTCCAAAGCTTATGAAATTAATTTTAATCTCATCCCACACTCAATCCAAACATGTCATCCCCAATCCCGAGGTGGGATTAGCAATGCGATCCCATTTAATATAACTTAATACCACTGGCCAAACAAGTCCTTAGATTGCGCAAAGTGATCCAAATCACTTCTAATTAGAAGATTGGACGACTTGAGTCGATCCGACCTAAATTTGATAGGCTCAAGCTGCTGAAGTAGCTTGTGCGATCCCAAATTCTAGTGTATTATGGCCCGACGAATAGGTGGGGCCCTCCCACACATGGGGATCCCCTTTTGGCCTCTCCAAGCTCTTTAAGGGCCCTAGTGGCTTCTCCATATGGTCATTTCTAGCCAATCCTACCCCTTTTAGCCTCAATCATCACCCCATTTTCTCTAAGCTCTCAAAACTTAACTCCTAAGTCTCATCTTCTCCTTCCAACCCATTTCGTTCAAAAGAAATCTCACTTTCCACTACTTCATTCTTCTAATTTCTCTAAGTACTTTTAAATGGGACACAACTATAAAGCTCAAAGGATGAAAAGCTATAATCAAACGAAAATTTACTATAAATAGTAAAAATATAAATAAAATAAAATTTTAATCATTAACTTGATGAAATCTTACAAAATGACTAGGCCCATTGTGTAGAGTAGCTTCTCCTATCCTAAATTCATATATGACACGTCGTGTAACTCATTCTGGCTTGTAAGATATGCGAGTTTTAAGGTCCAACAAACTAGAGAACCGGCGCCGCCAGCACCCATGGTCTAGGGGCCCGGCACCGCGGTGCCCAGCCTGGCGCTGCTAGCGCCCAACCCTGGCACCGTAGTGCCCGACCGGGGCCACCGCCGCCAGAAATTTCTTCAATTTTGGGTCAACTTTAAAAATTTATCTCCTTCGTTACAACTCCAATTTAGGTAATTCAAAAGCCAAATTGAAGCTTAATAAGTCTAGTTTCATATAAAAATAAAATAAAAATTACAACATAGTTAAATTTGGAATTTTTGGGTGACTGTTCAAAAAATCCTCAGTTTCAGACAGTGGTTACTTCTAAAATTTTAAAAATTTATCTACAAGTCCAAATGATATGAAATTTTTGTGGTAAGACTTTAAACTTAATGATAAAGCATTATAAAAATTTTAAAAATAATTCAGTTACCAAAAGTATGAGAAACCTTATAAGAAATGGAGACATTTTGTAATTATACAAAAAAAAACTTGGTCCTCCTCCCTTTTTGCAACACGTACATGTGTGGGGCTCACTTTTCTTACTATTTAGGGATGTTTAGAACCCATTACCTCTATTTCCACTACATTCAATTCCTTTTAAACCTTTTTCAGAACTCCAACACACATCTCCCTCCTCTCTCACTCTCCCATTCTAGATCTACTTCAAACTCATCTTCTTCTTCTTCACAACTCCCAAATCCATTTTTCCAATCCCACTTCAACCCTCTCACTCTTTTATCAACAAAATCCACTTCAAACCCATCTTCTTCTCCTTTACAAGACCTATCCCATCTCAACACCCATTCTCAATCCCACTTCAACCCTCTCTCTTTTATCAACAAAACCCACTTCAAACCCATATTCTTCTCCTTTACAAGACCTATCCCATCTCAACACCCATTCTCAATCCCACTCCATCGCCCATTTACTCTCAAAACCCATTCTAACCCTTCTCAAATCTCATTTTCCCAACTCATTTCTTAAACATTTCTCAACTCCCATTCTCAAATCCATTTTTCTTAAACTCATCGACTCTTTCACTCTCACTTCACCATCCTCCATTCTCCCAAATCTTTAGAAAAAATCTCATCTCCTTCTCTAAACCTTAACACATCATCCTCTTTAATACTATCTTCTTTCCCTTCATATCTCTTATCTCCCTAACCCATCCTACTCTATCACTTTCACTCTTTCACTCATAAAACCCATCTCAAACCCCATTCACAAATCCAACACTAAACCCATTTCATTTTTTCAAAACATTCTTATCAACAATCCATTTCCTTACCGAGGGAAATGGCATTCCTAGCAACCATTGCCACCTTCTTCTCCATTCTGGTAATTCTTTCCGTCATGGGGAAGAAGCACCCCCATCTTTGCCCGACCCGAAAGAGTAGTAGCATAACCTTAGTGATAATTAGTCGTTTACTCTAAATCGGTTAGGTCTACCTACATGTATTGAAGGATAATTAGAACGTTTGCTTGACTAGGTAGTTTTTTTTCCTTACGTTTGGAATGTCTAGAAAACTATGTAATCCATGTTGTATGATGTAACTGGCCATACTAATGGTACCTTGAATCCAATATGAATGTATGTATTGCCTTGGAAATTTCTTGTCGCCTTGTGAAGGCTTATATGTACGATTCCCTTACTGCGTCCTTACTAGTGTTATTAGCACTCCAAACCTCCCGAATACCTTAGAACCTCGACTATTCCTTCATTCTTGAAATTCATGAAACCAAAGTGTAGTATATGATTAACCCACTAGCCATAGGATTGAAATGATAATTCATGTACAAATTAGTGCCTTTAAAAACTTTTTAGGATGATCTTTGACCATAGGCGTATCGAGAGAATTATCAAACCCTAAATTGGATATAAATTAAAACGAGAACCCTCATAAACCAAGACCCAAAGGACAACTTTATAAATAAGAGATTTAAACTTTTCAACGATGGTTGTTCCCTAAATATTTTGATTGATCAGACTACGGAATTATGTAAGTATACGCCTGTGAAGCATTCGCAGCTTGACCCAATTCTCAATCCTGGGTGACTACCAACGGATTCACTGTTTTGACCGAGCAGAAGACCAGGATCCACCAGGACGAAGAAGGGATACGATGAGCCTTCTACCCTGATCAGGTAGATGATCGACGTATCGAGTTCAAGCCCACTATAACTGTCTCTCTGTATTGGCCTAACATCGAAAATAAATATTTTTACTCTACATAGAGGGAAATCATCATTATGAATTCAAATCTTTAAAAATAAATAGATAATTAAATAAATTATAATAAACAATCAGGGTGAAAAGTTTTAAGGGGGATAGACTAAAATGAGCCAAACTAGCATAGATAATATATACTTTACCATGCATATAAACTTGAAATTAATGAAACTTAGGCAAATGAAATAATAATATCTTTACTTATTACCCTTATGCAATTTCGGAGACGAAATTATTTTTAAGGGAGATATATTGTAACATCCTAGATTTTTACTGTTTTGAATTTTCAAAAATTCTTATTTTTTAATTAATTAGCTCATATTATCACTTATTGACGATTAGCACTCGATGTTAGCTTATACACAGGTGGACCAGTCTGGTCGTGATTGGATCGAGTGCGGGCCGTCAAGCCGATAGCCCGTTTACATTTAGCAACAGCCCGTGCGGGCCATACCGTGACACGGGAAGGTTAGAAAATTATAAAACTTTAGAAAACTATAGATCTCACTGGACTTGTGGTCCATCGCGGACTACGGACTCATTGGACACCCCGAAGTTAATTAATCGGGCCGTTTCATCAGCACTTGTCAACCCACCTAAGGCCAGAGTTGAAATCTGGCACTGGTTAAAGAAACTGAGACTTCGAACTTTCTAGCCGTTGGATTTCTTCAAATTTATTGGTAAAGGTTTAATGTGGTGTCCTTCACCCGTCCATAAAATTTGGGACCCGATCGTGACACGATGACTGTTGTTCGCAAACCGAACCCGTACGACCAAACCCCATATCCGATCATTTTCAAAATTTGCATGGCCCTTCATCGGGCCATGAACTACCTACCCTATAAGTTCGTGGCCAGGGGACCACCAGATATTCTCCAACAACCAGAATGGACCCCACGAGGCCATTTAAAGATTTGAAACCATATGATCAAATCTCATATCTGTTCATCCGTTTGATCTCAAATTTGCAGGGTCTCTCATCGGGTTATGAGAGACCTACCCACCAAATTTGGTGGCTTAGGGGGTGGTAGAGCCGCCTCTAAGCCAATATGGAGTCCTAGAGAGCCATTGGGGGCATTTAAGGAAACTTAAGGCCAAAGGGCCTAAGTCTAGGAAATAAACCCTAGCTCACTCCCTCATATTTCCTCCATTGTTCTTCCTAGCAACCAAGCTCTCCCTCATACCTTCCTACTTTTTGTAAATCATCAAGCCCTCTTCCTCACATCCTCCTCCTCCAACAACAAATCTCCCTCACCAACTCCCACCATCCACCAACAACCGACCTCTCTTATCTCATAACTCCCACTACCATAAAGAGAGAGCTTGGGAGTAAAGAGAGAAGAAAGAGTGTGTGTGGAGAGATCTAAGGTGGATCCTAGATCGTGGTGGGGCCGAGGAGATCAAGCATTGCAACTCCCTACTCCTTTCTCCAAAGGAAATCTTACATTACCACCACAATAATCATTCCGTTGAGTATCTAGGTAAGATCCTTCACTTCTTTTGCTTGGTACCCATGCATTGAGAAAAGATTGGCTTGGATTTCTCACATGCAAGAACTTGCTTTAGGGATTCCGGCCGTCCGACCCGAAGCCCTCATTCTTAGGTCGATTTTTGAGTCTTCAACGACTCATAGGTGCAGACTATTACTCTTAGGTGGCTTAGCACCAATTCTATTATGAGTTTAATAATTTTGATTGTTTGTATGTCATTTTTGGAGAACCTAGAGAATCTCTAGGAATTGCATGCTTATTGAAATTGTATGGAATGATATATTTGATTCTCATGACGTTGTTCTTGTTTCTCACATGATTTGGTGTTTTATTGATTTATGCTCAGGCCTTGTTGATTTTCCCCATGAATTGCCACATCATAGCATGTATGATTTCATTACTCTTATGTATGTGAATTCTTGAGATGGAGGAAGTGCTTAACTTCCTCACCCACACACACACACTCACATGCACTTATTTCTTGATATGGTTAGCCTAGCTTGCTATGAGAATATGAATTATATGTTGATATGTATGAGAACATGAGTTTGTTTATTCTAGCGATACATTGTTAGTCGGCATGTTATGAATCTCTATTCGTGCCCTCGAGTTGGCCAGAATCATGAGGAGAGCGAAGGTGGTCCCGATGGTAGGATTGCCTCGAGACTAAACCTATGGATTTGGGCAGGTGTGTTCGGGTGGTTGTAGTTCGACTACATGGGTCTCTTGAGCCCGATGTCACTCGTCTCACGCTCGCCTGACTCTTACGATTTAATTTAGTGTCTGACCAACCTTAAATGTTAACCCTGATTGCTCACATATATATGGAACCTGAATCACCCTACAACCGTTGTAGCCCATCAATAACCCACTTAAAACTGGTTCACAGCCTCGTGAGCCGGATATGGTGGAATAGGACACTGTGCCCGAGTTGTAGGCCTACGCTGGGGTGTCGCGCCTCCCTGTAGTGACCGTAAGCAATCCCTTTATCTAGGCACTCCTCATGTGATTGAAGTTGGGGATGAGGAACCTGACGGGATCATAGACCGTGAGGTCACGGCCTCACGCATTGGGGGGTCTTGGCCTCGCAACTCGTTTAGGTCATTGGTACGTGAGGTGTATCAGATTCTCAAACTTGCTGGATGAATGGACTTAACTAATAACTCAGCTAACATGATCGCATTGCATCACATTACTTAGAGTGACAACTCAGAAGTTTAGGTCGCTTTGAGGGAGTGCTGACATACGTGATCGTTAGATGGAGTCGCTCGAGGGGGCATTGTGGCGAGGGCATGCATCATATCATTCTGCATGTATGCATTTTAATAAGAGTTGCTAGGTGTTAATGATTAGTTATATTTCATTAAATTCATATTATAATTGATGCCTGTTGTAACTTAAGATTAATAGCACCCACTGAGTTGATCACTCACTCCCAATCTAGGACGGTGCTTTAAAACACTAACCAAACTCTTTACTAGATGCAGGTGAGGCGGAGCTCGACGAGTCGAGCAAAGTGAGCAAGGATAGGGAAAAGGAGCTTTCTTGCTTTCAGACTTTCGGTGGATCTTTTTAGTTGAGTTCAGGCCGCCACGGGGTATGGACCAGGACCGTAGTCGCCTTGGGTCATGTATGGGTGGGACTAGTTCCCTATTTAGATGATTTTAAATTCGTCGTTTGTATATTTTTAATTTAGTAGTAATTGATACTGCTTTATGATGTATTTATACTTCATGCCTTGTTAAATCCTTTATTGTTTATGAGATCATTCAAATGTAATCAAAATATGAAGCCCATTAGGGCACCCATGACACCTGAGAATTCAGGAGCTGAGTTCTTACACGGCCCCTGAAAACCCTAGGTGTTACATTCGTTTCATGCCACTTCATGTAAGGAAGTTCTGCGTGATTATGTGTCTGGTGACTTTGAGAGAGTCTACCTAAGTGATGATGAGTCGTGCAGTATTGTTAGAAAGGGAGACGTTAAGGTCAATCAGAAGGACGGAACGGTTTTAAAATTGAAGGATGTCAGACATGTATCGAGTTTGAGAAGGAATTTGATCTCAGTGGGGTAGTTAGCCGACACCGATTATGTGATGACATTCACTAGTGATTCCTGGAAGATCACAAAAGGTGACTTGGTGATATCTCGAGGCAAAAAAGAAGGTACTTTGTACGTGACTTTAGGGTCGTATAGTTCACTCACAGTCGCATCAACTGGAGTGAATGGGCAGTTTTGGCATCAGAGGTTGGGACATATGAGTGAGAAAGGAATGAAAGTGTTGTTGTCAAAAGAAAAGCTAACAGGGCCGAAGTCTCTTGACTTGGAATTCTACGAGGACTGCGTATATGACAAGTAGAAGAGGGTAAGCTTCAAGAAGACAGGACGTGCTCCAAAGACGCATTTATTGGAGCTTGTACACACTGACGTGTGGGAACCGACACAGGTATCATCTCTTGGTAGCTCACGTTATTTTTTTTCCTTTATTGATGATGCTAGTAAAAAACTCTGGGTTTATTTCTTAAAGCATAAATCTGATGTATTTGATGCATTTAAGAAGTAGAAAGTTATGGTAGAAAACAAGACAGGTAAAACAGTAAAGTGTCTTATATCTGATAATGAGGGTGAGTATTGTGACAAGAGGTTTGAGGAGTATTGTGCAGCAAGTGGAATCAAACATCAGAAAATGATTCCAAGGACACCGCAGCAGAATGGTGTGGCTGAGCGCATTAACAGGACTTTCCTTAAGCGTGCCAGGAGCATGAGGTTACATGCAGGGTTGCCCAAGACCTTTTGGGCAGATGCTATAAATACTGCCATATATCTTATCAATAGAAGTCCCTTAGCACCATTGGATGGTGGGCTACCAGAAGAAATGTAAACTGGGAAAGAAGTGAACCTTATACATCTCAGAGTGTTCGGTTGCACTTCATATGTTCACATTGATGCATAGCACATAAACAAGCTGGATGTGAAGTCTAGGAGGTGCACGTTTATAGGCTACAGGCAACATGATTTTGACTACAGGTTTTGAGATGTAGAAAATAGAAAAATAATCAGAAGCAAGGACGTAGGCTTCAATGAAAAAGTGATGCATAAGGACAGTGTGTAAGAAAATAAGGCTGAGGAAAAGGAATTCATAGAGTTAGAAGAGTTACCGGATACGGGTGTTACAGCGCCATAGGATGATCATACACATGAGCATTATGAGGCAGAGCCACAGACACCGGTTGTGAGGAAGTCTACTCGGGAGAGGAGACCCACGGTCCGATACTCACCCTCCTTACATTATCTACTGCTGACAGATAATGGTGAGCCAGAGTGTTTTGAAGAGGCATTACAGTCAGACACACGAGTTAAGTGGGAGCAGGCCATAGATGAGGGGTGAACTCTCTTGAGTCTAATCGTACATGGGAGCTAGTTACTCTGTCCAAGGATAAGAAAGCTCTTCATAACAAGTGGGTTTATAGACTGAAGGAAGAGCACGATGGTTCAAAATGGTACAAGGCTAGATTAGTTGTGAAAGAGTTTCAACAAAAGGCAGGTATCGACTTCACTGAAATATTTTCATCGGTAATGAAAATGTCTACGATTCGCATAGTCTTGAGTATAGTGGCTACAAAGAACTTATATCTAGAGCAGCTAGATGTTAAGACAGTCTTTCTTCATGGGGACCTTGAAGAAGAAATAAATATGCATCAGCCGATAGGATACGTGGCACCAGGTAATGAGAACAAGGTGTGTAGACTGAAGAAGAGTCTATATGGCCTGGAGCAGGCCCCGAGGTAGTGGTACAAGAAGTTTGATAGTTTTATGTCGGGAAACGATTTTAGGAGATGTCATGCAGACCACTGTTGTTACTTGAAGAAGTTTGATACGTCATACATCATCCTTCTTCTATACGTTGATGATATGCTTGTGGCCGGTTCAAGCATGAAGGACATCTTAGATATCAAAAGATAATTGTCTAGAGAATTTGCCATGAAGAATTTAGGAGCTACAAAATAAATTCTAGGCATGAGGATAAAGTGTAACAGGAAAAGCAAGAAACTGATTTTGTCACAGGCAGAGTACATAGCCAAGGTGCTTGATCGATTTAATATGGGAGGTGGTAAGCCGGTTAGCACTCCATTAGCCAACCACTTCAAGCTATCTAAGGAGCAATGTGCAAAGACGAAGGAGGAACGAGACTACATGGCTAAAGTCCCATATACGTCAGCTATTGAGAGTCTCATGTATACTATGGTGAGCACGAGGCCAGACATTGCTTAAGTAGTGAGAGTTGTTAGCGGGTTCATGAACAACCCCGGGAAGGAATATTAGAAAGTTGTGAAGTGGATCCTCAGATACCTGGTGGGTACTAAGGATGTAGGGTTGTGTTATGGTGGATCGAAAATCAAGCTGCAAGGTTACGTGGATTCAGATTTGTAGGAGATATCGACAGTAGAAGAAGCACTATATATGTTTACTCTTGATAGTGCTACAATCAGTTGGGTCTCTCAGTTACAGAAGATAGCATCTATCAGTACGACAGAAGCAGAATATGTTACGGCTACAAAAGCATGCAAGGAGATAGTATGGATGCATGGTTTTATGGAAGAGTTGGGTAAGAAGTAAGTAGATTGTAAGCTGTACAGTGACAGTCAGAGTGCAATACACTTGGTTAAGAATTCAGCATTTCATTGAAGGACTAAGCATATTGCCATCAGATATCACTTTATACGTTCGTTACTGGAAGATGGATCGATTACTCTGGAGAAGATTCATACAAGTGAGAATCCTACGGATATGTTGACCAAGACGGTCACAAGGGAGAAGCTTAAGTTCTGTTCAGCTTTGATTGGTCTTTAGGCTTGAAGACTGGGAGGTGATGCACTCCGGATGAAGAAGACAAAGTTTTATGGCGATGTGTCTCCAAGTGGGAGATTATTGAGAAGTGGAGCCACATCTGGGCCTCCTTCGACCGGTTGTGAGCTGTGCTCGACCGGTCGTAGGGGCCTGTTTGACCGGTCATGGACTATCGACTTAAAGTCCAGCGAGTCCTGATTTTTCATGTTTGGATCCTTCGACCAGTCAAAGTAACTGTTCGACTGGTCGTAGCTGCCTTCGACCAGTCGAAGCTCTCCTTTGACCAGTCGAAGGTTACACAGATTTGTTTTCGAATCTGATGCGGATTGTGGATTTTGGTGTTGCCTTTCGCAAGGGTGCGGAAGGGAAGTTACCTAAACTATGAATAGGGGTTCCTAGGGCTTTTTTAGGGTATTAGGAATATTGAAAAATAATTCTAAAGGTGTGGGCTAAGGGTTTTCTATATTCTTCTAAGAGAGAGGTTAGTATTTTGCCTTGTAATCTTTATTCTTCTTCATAGTAGAAGTTTGCATTCATGGTTTTTTACCCTAGTTTGGGATTTTTCACGTATATCTTGTCTTGTGGTTTATTTGGATTGCTTTGATCTGTTTCTAGTTTATACTTCTTCCTGTTTATCGTTTGTGGGTGAGGCCTAAGATTGGATCTAGGCCCACTGCGTTGTTGGCGTGTTGCGCAACATGTAAGAGTGTAAGAGAATCAATTGTAAAAGGAAAGACATTGAAAGTATAATAGATTGACTAGTGCACAGGTCATATACTAACTTTCAACCATAGAAATATAAAACAAGAAAAAAAAATGTAAATTGGTCGTGTTTCAAAAACCATATTGTCTAGGTAATCCTAACCTCTTATTAAATGTTCAGGTTTTTAGTAAATTTAGACCATTAGATTTTTTTTTATTTTTTTTTTTAAAAAAATTGAATCATGGATTAAATTTCCACCAATCCATTATTTATATAATAAAATTAATATAATTACTGATACATGGTCGACCTCTTTCAGGGCAATGCACGCAGCAGAAGTAACATTGATTTGGTCTAATATTGTACTTTAATGTTTTGGTACTTTTGAATTCTGATATGTATTTATGTACTTACAAATGTAATTATAAATGATATTTAATGAAATAAAAGTTTGAGTTGCTCACTTATATCATTGATATTATAGTTGTAGAAAATACTATCAATTGTGCAAAAATAAAATTTCACCCAAAATTTTTCCAAGTCAGATCCTAAGAATGAAGGGGCATGTCACGAAGCATAGCCCGTTAGGCTTGCCAGGCACGGCCCACAGCAAGGCACGCGCAACACGGTCCATTTGGCACAAATAACGGTTGGCCTATCACGGATTACGACTACTTTTGTGAAATTGACAATCCATCTAATAGCCATACAACGACTAGTTTTTAGGGGAAAAAATGATCCTTTGACATTTTAAAAAACTATAAAAGGGGATTACCCTCTTCTTCAAAGTTATCAAACTCTTCCTTTTTTTCCTCTCTCAAATCTCTAAAGCACTCTATTTGGTGAATGTCTCAAGCTTTCCGAATATGAAGCTTGAAAAATATCAAGTTTTCAAATTCTCAATCGATGAAGATACTTTTGGAAATGAAATCAATAAAGTAGAAAATTAACAGTTTGTTTAATTTAGCATTATATGTAATATTTTTTTTCTTAGTTATAGTTTTTTTTTCTTATAGAAATAAAAATAAATAAATAAATTATTATTAACTAATCTATCTTTTCTTCCTTTTAATCGTCAATGGCGAGTGGATGCCAACGTAGTTGGGATATACTCAACCAATGATGAATTTCGTAACATTCATTTTAACATTTAATCCACATATTAAATAACCCTAAATTTTCAATATATCGATGTATTTTCCTTCGTTTTGATTGTACAAATAGGCACGACCCATTAAGTATGATCCAAATTCAAACGATCCTATGATTAAAGAAATAATAGATGCCTCGCAAGATAGTACCTTGGTAGATGTCACGGACTGAGAGAACCCTTACTCTGAAGCCCCTTCCTCCACAGATCTTGACCGTTTACCATTAAGTGAGGAGAAGCTAAAAATTAAACCGAAGTCTAAAACTTCGGAATGTGTTGAGACTACATCATCTGCTGAGAATTCTTCTAAATGTTATCTACTTGTAGTCTCTAATTCATCATGGGATACTAACTTTGAAACTTTTTCTAATATGGGTAATTCATATATACTTTGGATACCTCAGGCGTATCAACGATAAATTTTTGATGAGATACATAAGTTTCTCTGGAAAGTCATGCTCTAGGGCATCTAAGCCTATTATAAAAAGAGTTTTTGGATGATCCTGTTGAGAAATCTACTGAGAAATTTATCAAGATATTGGCAGAAAAAGGAACCTTGCTGCATGACTAAGTAGCTTTTCCTGTGTTTTTATAGGACTAGGGTAGTTTTCTTGTCGTTCTAGGATAAGCGGATTTATGCCATTAGGTTAGTTTGCTTCCCAGTTGTTTTTAGGATAGTTTTTTTTTTGTTGGGTTAACTCTTGTATCGAATCGCTCTCACGCTGCAAAAATGCTTCTTGATTCCTTCGTCCAAGTTCTATCTTCCCATCACTTCTCATTTACTTTTATTGCCTCGTGTGCATTGTATGCCTATATCTTTTATATTGAGGACAATGTAGATTTTTAGTTGGGGATGGAAGATTAGGTTACCTAATCAGTCTTTTATTGGTCTTGAGCAAAAATTGTGAAAATTTTTAAAATTTTTCTAGACTTTCTTGTGAATTCGAAGTGATTTTGAAGGAGAGTCGTGATTTAATATAAGATACGGAATGTTGGTGATTTACGACTCTTGGGTTCAGTCATCTAGTAGATTTCACCATTAAGTTTGAATTATTAATCCATGATTAGAAGTTGTAAACATTGATCAAATCATGATTTCACATGTCAAATCTCGCTTGCACATTAAGGTTTCAGTTTGATATTGAAGGAATAACTTGGTAATCACTAAGCATGAAAGGAACCAGCCTGGAAAATTTGCCCATCATGATCAATAAAAAATAAAAAAATGAAAAAGAAAAAGAAGAATTGAAAAAAGTAAATGAATACCCAGCTAAAAAACAGTTGTCATCGGAAAGGGTTGGGTAAATGATCTTCACCATGGGTTTACTCCTTATAGGTGAGGATTCAATTCCCCTCCTTAATTTTACCTTTAAAAGGGTGACATAGAGTGAAAGCCATTGATGGAAAAATCAAGAGCTAGAAGAATGAAAAGATGAACTGTAAGGCAAGTTTCGGTTTAAGTTTGGTTATCCTGAATGCTTTTTTGATTATCAATGATATCATAAAATGGAGAAGTAAATCTTAATATTGACAAGTTGAGATTACACCATATACTCATGGATCTTAATGTTTAGAAAATATTTAATTGGTGGATTAATACTTTGAACTTGATTGTGAAGTTTATTATGTGCTTGAGTCTAGGGGAGAGTAATTCCCAACACTCATGAATCTTAAAATTCTAGTATCTGGATTGTTTTTCAAAAATCACTCAAGTTTATAGAAATTGTCCTGTAATTCTCAACTTATTTATTTCATACTTTGCTCGGGACTAGCAAAATGCTGGTTGGGAGTTGTGTTGAGGTTCAAATATTGCATATTTGACCTCAGTTATTACCTAATTTTACTAAGATGATATTGTTTAACGGTCTATTTTTATCGTGTTTGTGATGCAAGGTGTATTTAGGAGCCTGAACTGAAAATAAGTACTAAAAGCATGAATTTAACGCTCTGAAGTCACTAAGGCAAGGGATGGACCCTAGAGGACAGAGATCGAAGAATTTACATGTCAAAGATCTGAGAAAATAAGTCCATTTACGCTAAAGAGATCTGAAAATTACCCAGAATGCAATATCATAGGATTCCCGCCATCTGTTTGACTCGAAACTTTATATATAGCTTAATGTAACATCCTGAAAATCGAGGGTTGAGCATAAACTCCACTCCCGAGTTGCAGAACATCACTTATGTAATATTTTCAATAATGGATGAATGTCGACTTTATTAGTGCATAAAACATGAAGTGGATTAAGCTAAAACAACATATCATACTCTAAAGACAGTTAAATTTCGCAAGCGAAAGACTGTGATAAATATATATAATGTATAATTGATTGTAAGTCTCCAGAGTGTGAACATGTTACCAGGTTAACTAAATACATGTACACTCCAAAAATGGAAAGAAAAGAATATACACGCGTGTTTAAATAAAAGGCGAAATACCAAGTGTATTGGCATCTAATCAGTAACCCTATAACCCCGTCGATCAGAACCTGCATATAGGAGAAATCTTTCCCAACATCATAAAGTCCGGCTCTGCTTCGCAAGCATCGCCATCATCTGAAACTAAAATAGGAACTGGTTGGTTGTGACCAACACCGTCTCGTAACGTGGGAGTGAGTGATCAACTCAGTGGAATCATAGAGCAAAGGTTAACATGTTATCAATTCAGTCAAACAGTAATGATAAAGAAAGCAAATCAAACATTCCTAAATACTGTGATTAATGTAAGGATGAGATGCAATAATGATGCATGCCCTCGCCAACATACTTCCTCGTGCAACACCATCTTACGTTGGCGGTATACTTTCGTCCCTCAAGTGCTCCACATCTTCCAGGCACATGCAATGCGATATGAGCATGATTACCGAGTTGTTATTAGTCCTTTTCATATAGCAGGATTGGGAAACTAAGGTACCTCCCTTATATTATTCCCAAACAAGGATCCTATCTAGGGTCGTCACTCCTAGTTAATCTCATACGATGATGCGATTTTAGGTCGCTGCAAGGGCTGTCAGGGTTGTTACATGCACTTGTTGCACCACTCCCCCATCACCTTATCAATACAGGCCTAGTTTATACTCTGTTTACTATGGGAAGGCTCGTCGCCTCTCCGCAGAATCCGGTGTCGATAGCCTCCGTAGTACCCCATTCTTAGCTCCTAGCATTCAAATACCAGATTTTTTATCCTGGGATCCTACAAGGAGGATTATTTTTTTTGTACATTTAACTAGTAATAAGCATAACCACAAGTTTATCCAAAACATAAAGGCAACATCATCATCACATATCCACTAATATAATCATTTGAATACAATGCTGAAAGGAAAATATATATGTCAAAATTAAAGCTCTAGAAAACAGCTGTATGTTCCAAGCTCAATGCTGCTGCAACCTAACATCACCTGCACGCATCTATCATACATAAGCTTATAGAAAGCTTAGAGGGTGGTGTAAGTGTGTGCACGAGATAAGTGCCAAGTATTCAATACAATATTATACAATACCGGAAAGCTATTAATCCATAAACCATACAATGACTGAATAAGTAGAAACACTGATAAGAGCAGGAATTATCAGCGTAAACAGAAATACTGACAAGATTATAATCATGTGATAACAAAATAAGCGGAAGTATGAACAAGTCCATAAGTTAATCAATATCTGAATACGCAATATAGGACAGCTATGCAAATGATGAGTCATAGATAATCAAATGTCGAATGACAAGGATATAATGTAATACAAAATTCGAAAGAGCTAACAAATATCATTACTCTCATCTAAGTCACAGGAATACAGAAACATAACAACCCACAATGCCACACGCCGAAGATGTAATGGAATATGCAGTATATGGTGCTAATGGAATGACCATGCTGGAGTGTGATGTCGGGATGATAGTACGTAGTATCATAGGCTACGGGGTCCACTACAAGGAACCTCTATCCAAACTACTCCCATACCTCAATATGGATAGTCTGACTCAACGTGGTAAACTCCTGATCTCAGGTTAGTCGTGCGCCCAACCGAAATTCTTGCCATAATGAAGATACACAACAATTAGTTGCGCACCACCAGCCTGAGTGGATAGTGAATGGATGAATGAATGAGTATGAAACTCCTACTCAGTAGTCTGTCAACACAGTAGCTTGTCAACCGCTGGTAGCTCGCCCAAGCCTCAGCCCCGCCCACATCACACCCGCCCACATCAGCGTCGCCCACGTGCGCCCGTCTACATACACAACAGTGATGGGGTGTCATAATATCATGTCAGTCCTCATATCAGTACGGTTCCTCTTTGGAGAAATCACCGGGGTCTATTACACTTCACACCACCTACCGCCCCAATCAAGCGCACAAATGGGTAAGTGGAAAAGACCTCACTATCCGCCTATTAGTAGTCTGTCAATACCTACCCGGCTCACCGATAGCGGACCCATTCCTCGAGCTGATCAAACTCAGCCTACCCATGCCTACTCCCTCGGGCGGGTAAGACCGCATCCCCTTCTAACCGATCACGACACAGTGGAGAGCGCAACCATCTGGTAATCGGCACTTAACGCTCATCTACCCACTTGGTGTAGACGTTGGAGCATCCTCTGGAACCAAGAGGGTATTTAGGGATTTTTACCTAGGGCCATCTATGGCGGCCCGATGCTCGAACAGATTTTTGGTGTCCCATCTGGCCATCCACGATATGCCCGTGGAGACTACGGCCCTGATGTCACTAGGGCGTACAGTAATCACAACACAATGTAAGATGCATGAGTCATACAATCCAATCATGCATCAATCCTGCGCATGTCATGCGCTCATGTGAGATAATCTCCACCTACCAGGGAGTCTTACATCATCCTGTCCAATGACATATGCAATGGTCAATCACATCTCATAGCAAACATGCAGATGATGCGAATGGGCATGTATCATGATGTTATGATGTCACATACTCATAAACGGTATCAATAACCAGCGTCGACAATGTGAACTTTTAACCAACATTGCCCCCAAGGAATGACACAGATAGAATCAAATATATAATGGGCACATGGCCTCACACAAGGGCCAAATATATGAAACAGGTGGGCCCTGGTCATGGGCCTAACACACATCACAATGGGCCTTGCCCATAGGCCTCAAATACATCTAGATGGGTCGCACCCATGGGCCTCAGATATATCACAATGGGCCTCAAATATACTTCGCAGGTGAGTCACATACCTGGGTCTAATACACATCAGTACGGGCTACATCACATAGGCCTAATATACATCAATATGGCCACAACCCATGGGCTTTAAATACACAATAGGTGGGCCCTACACATGGGCCTCAAATATATACCACGGGTGAGCCTCAATGGACGGGTCACCAATACAACAGGATGAGCCTAATGACATAGACCCCATAAATATATCAAATAGGCCGCACCAATTGGGCCTTACATACATTGCAATGGGCCATGACCCATGGGCCTTGCATACATCACAATGGGCCTCAAAAATGGGCCTCATATATATTTAAGGTGGGCCTCAACAACGGGTCTCATACACATCAAGGTGGGCCTCAACAACGGGCCTCATACACATCAAGGTGGGCCTCAACAACGGGCCTCATATATGGCCTTAGCAACAGGCCACAAATATATCAAGATAGACCTAATCAATCATATGATCTAAATCAATCAAATGGCCGATACGAGCAGGCCGATCAAATGGACTGATACAAATGGGCTGTGCGTCATGGAGTTATACTAAGCATGTTATAAAGTAATGCCCTATCCTTACAACGCAGCTGGCCTAGATGGCTTGCATACAACAAGTACGGGCCTACCAATGGGCCCTAGGGAGAGTCGCAATGTGAACATTTAACCAACATTATACTCGCAATGTGGACGTCAAACCAACATTGCTCCCAAGGTGTAGCCCATAGTGAATAACATTACGTAAACTAGGTTGAGATCACACATTGTAATGGACCTTAGGTACACCCCATTGGGCCTTAAATACATCAAATGGGCCATGTCAAATGGGTCATGTCAAATGGGCCTTTTACTCATCAAATGGGCCACATCAATGGGCCACACCAATGGGCCTTATGTGCATTGCAATGGGTCATAACTCGTGGGCCTTAGATTGCATCAAATAGTTCTCGACCCATGGGCCTTATACATATCAAATGGGCCTAATCCCATGGGCTTTAAAATACATCAAATGGGTCCAATCCCATGGACCTTGGAACACATCAAATGGGTCCACTCTATGGGCCTTAAATTCATCAAATGGGCCTAATCCCATGTCAAGATGGGCTTAAATACATCAGCCCATATATACCAAAATGGGCCTCAACGATGGGCCTAAAAACACATTAAGATGGCCTAAGCACATCAGCCCATATATGTCAAAGTGGGCCACATCATAATGTTTATTTTCCACCCAAACTATTGATAAGGTCATTAAGGCTTGGTCTAAGACTTCCGTGGGTCCCAAGAAATTTTCAACAGCAGAAATCAATTCATGCTATTGCTTGGGCTGAGGTCCACTAGAGATTTGAATATATCTCATTTCTGGGATCAAGAGGGATGGGTGGACCCCACAGAGTTTACTCAGCACGCTAGTGGGCTCCACGGAGTTTACTCAGCACGGTAGTGGGCTCCACCGTCCACTGGACGGTGGAGGCAAAACATAAATATCACGGTGGTACCACCGTCCGCCTGGACGGTGGATGTATGGCACATACAACACTGTAGGTCCCATGTGGGGCCCACCATAACATATATTTTCCATCCAACAGGTCCATACGGTCACAGGGACCTGGACGAAGAGGAAAAATAAATTTCATATTGATCTAAAACTCCAGTGGACCAAAAAAAATGGTTTTCCAATGGTAGAGGTGCAAACCCACTATTTCCTTTAGTGTGGGCCACTCGAGTCTTGGATCGAGCTGAAACTTGGAGGGGACCCGCCTGAGAAAGGGGCCCACCTCATGAATGGCATGGATTTCCACATACATCATGGTGGGGCCCACGGCAGCAGCTGTGGGTGGCTGCACGGCCGCCCGCTGCATGGCCATCTGTTGCTGCTGCAGCACGTCAGAGGCAAGTGCCTCTTGTTTTTAAAATTTTGGAAAAACCCATTTTTTCAGGGTTTTTCACGTCTGGGGCCCGCGTCACATATATCCACTCCACCCATTATGCTTAGTGGCTCGAGGCCGTCCCAATGAGTCCAGAGTTTGTGATTTTTGGATGTACAGAAACGTCAGAAAATTCCTCAATGGTAACCACCAATGGTCCCAATGCAATGGCCCACCAGAAGCTCAGATCAGCCCCATTCTTCTACTCAACGGTTAAAACGATGTGGGTAAGAGGATGGACGGCTTGGATTGGATATATACATCAAGGTGGGGCCCATGAGAGTGGGTCACTCCCAAGCTTAAAAAAAATAAACTGATATTTGTGTTCTTATCCATCCCACGTCCAGCATCCCTGGACGCTAGACGCTGCACGTAATTTCACTGGAGGTGGGGCCCATGCTTATGGTGGGCCACCCCATGGAGGATATTGTATGCATAACACATAAGGTGGGCCCCACTTGAGGATAGCTTGGATCAAATAGATACTTCGAGATGGGTTCCATTCAAGTGGGCCACACAACCCTATTACATAAAATAAAATAAAACAAAATAAAAAGAAATAAAAAGGGAGAGAGAGATGGAGAGTGGGACACGTGTATGATGGAGGGCTCCGCCACTATGAGCCCTCCCTTGAAGGGATCAAACAATAAAACAGATCCCTTTACACATGGATCTAACAAAATCAAATCCAACGGTGGAGATCCTTTCTCCACCAATTTGGACGGTCTAGATGACTTTCAAATGTAATGAAATAAACTCATGATGGGGTCTATGGAGAATGGCCCCTTCATGGATGATCATGATGATCAAAGTGGGCCATCGGCCACCTCTTAGGGTCCCAAATGAGATCCAAACCATGGATCGGTGGGCCTCACTTGGCCCATCATAAAAATAAGAAAAACTACCTTATATAGGCACCCACCGTTTGATCTTCTTGCTCCCATGGGCTCCTTAGCACCTTAGCTTCAACTTCAATGGATGAGATGAGGAATGGATGGCTAGGATGAGAGATCTTGGGATGGAGAGGTGGGCCACACTTAGAGTTTTGGAAGGAGAGGGAGAATTCCATACGTATGGGGGTGTTTCTCTCTTGAATTTTTTTAAAAAAAATTGAGAAAGAGAGGAGTTATAAAGGGAGAGAGAGTGTGTGATGAATGGATGTGATGATGGGTGTGTAAGACACCTTTGTTGACTTTGGTGGCATTTGTGTAAGAAAGGCATGACATTGGAAGACTTTTGAAGCATTTGTTTAACAAAAGTATGGGCATGGAAGACTTTTGTGGCTTGCTTGGGAAAGGGTGAAAGTGATGTGTACTTGACATGTGATGGATTGATGGGATTGATAGGATTGATGTGACACATCGTAGAGATTCTCTTAGGTTTCGCAACGCGCGGTATTTTTCTCGCATCGAATGTTGGCCCACATCTCTTGACTAGGGTATCGCCTCGGCGAGCAAGTCGGGGCATCGGAACCGCAGCGATGGCGCGGTCGCTATGGTAATAATCTTAGGTTGAGTCAAATCGGGTTGACGACATACGAATCAGGGTCATGCACAAATATTGGTTAAGGGTCGAAGGTTGCCGGAACTCGACCGGTAAGACCGCGAAAGTCTATGGAACGGTACGGTCTAGGATACGGGGCTTACATAGAGTATGCTCGAGGTTACTACAAAGGGCTACCGGGGCTGTTACACACACTTGTTGCACTGCTCCTCCATCACCTTATCAGTGTAGGCCGACAGCTCGAATATAGTGTCTATACCACCATAATCGGCTCACGAGTCTGGATTACTCACTGGTCACTACGGGGAGGCTCGTGGCCCCAGCGTAGGCCGACAGCTCGACCACGGTGTCCCATACCACCATGCCCGGCTCATGAGTCTTAATGGATTAAGGTACCACGGTTATTAGGGTTTTCACTAGTAAGTTCAGTACCCTAGGTTCAAGCAGTAATGACCAATAAAAGGTGAACATATAACGGTCAATCGGGTTACTTGACGAGTTCAACTAGTACGAGCGCCCATTGAGTTGTACGACATGAAGTGCATAAGCATTTCGTGTGGGCTAACCACTACCGACTCGGGTTCGTCAAACACGTCTTGCGTGGCGAATAGAGGCCACCCACGAGCTCAAATCTGTTACCGATTGCCTGGACCATAATATAGCCCCAAACACATTCCATATTAACTAGTAAACATGTACAGTAGCCAGAATAGATCGTATTTAAAGTGGTTGGTGCTTATTTCACAGGTAATCTAGTGTAGCGTTAGTTAATTCACTTTAAATTTCTAAAGAATTTCGTTCTAAATGATTTCTTTGGTTTTGGAATTGAGCTTTAAGAGTGCTATGGTTGACCCATTGCCTAAGGACGTCTAACTCCAGGTTGGCAAAAATCTGAGGTGTTACACCTAAGGACCATAAATTAACCATACACATCAAATTTCAGCAATTGGATCCTTGTGGAAGTGGCCCAACAGATGGATCAGCCCTTAAAATCCTAATTTGGGGCCCCCCTGATATCTGGATGTGCTTAAAATGTAGCCTTAACGCCTTTAAATATGGGACATATCAAATGGACGAAGCAGATTTTACATGTACACCACTGTGGGCCCCATGCAAGCAAGCATGTACACAACACGTACACACTCCCGCCGCGCACCATAACAGCCAAGGTCGGTCAGCGCCTACTAATCGACAATTTTTCAAAAATCCAAATAGACGCAATAGTGTCTGCACTAACCAACGTCGGGTCTTGCTTGTGGGCCCCACTCATCATTTTTTTTGAAGATCGGAGCTGTTCATTGCATCCAAAGGTGGGGCGTGACCCTTGCCTAAGTGGTCGTTTGGCCTCTTGTGCACGTATACACATGAATCGTCGAAAAACGCAGGATGAACGGCAAATTGGTTTGATAGAGTGGACCATACCAAAACTCGATAAAAATTACTCCTCGATTGAAATTTCATTGGGAATTCAATGAACGGGTCGGATTTCTCCGAAAACACCAATGTGAGGCCCACCGAGCATCTTAGTGTCCCCTGTTTTCCACAAGGACGTGTGTTCGCACGTCAGGCCCTCCGTGGGCCGTTTTGTGATCAAGGGCAGGTCCGAATCCACAGGTGGCTAGAATTCTGTCCAAGAAGTAAGATTCGAGAGTGTGGAAGAACAGCCTCCCAAAGCCACCCCAAATGTAGCTCTGTTGCAGAATTTTCTGTGCACGTGGCTCTTGCTACGTAAAACTTCAGCCACCGACTTCAGTTACACTCTCCACTGCCCCTAGCATGTTATAAAGAGAGAAGAGAGAAGAGAGAAGGGAGATCCATTAGATTCTAGACGTGTGAGCAGCCGTGGAGGCAAGGGAGAGAACGAGGAGCGGGCCAGTGGCATCAGAATCTTATTCTTCCTTCTTGGGTTTTTCCCTTCCTTTAATGTTTGTTAAATTTTTAGCCATCATGATTATGACTAGCTAAACCTCTTAGCTAGGGCTAAGAGGTGAAGCTTGTAGCGTGACTGTGATGGTTGCTTTGTTTTGATTCATGTCTAGTTGAACCTTAAGGATTTTAGTTTGATTATTGAGAAATGCTTTTAGTTTTTAATGGTTTGTTGTGACTTAAATTACAATGGATTTACAATAGCTTTAAGTACATTCTTTCCATTATTAAGATTGTGAAATTAGGTAGGCTTTTTGTTCACCATCGTCCCTCGGTTATAGTAGGATGACGGAATCTTTCCTAACTTTCACAATTCTCTTATGATTGGTTGTGAGATTAGTAAATTGTTGTTATTTATCATAGTCTCCTGAGCATGGTTCAGTGACAAAATCACTTCCAAATCTTCACCACTCTTATGTATTAATGATTAGATCCATGAGACGTTTAGAGATCTGTCAAATCTCTTCTTACCAACTGAATAAGATAAGACTTCGATTCTAGTTGTATCCTTGAATCAATATAAGGTAGCTTCTCAATTGCTCCAAGTGGATCCTTGGCACCCTAGTTCCCTACCTTTAAATTTTACGAGTTTTAATTAAATAAATTCGCAATTATTCTCTTCCTTTTTACTTGATTTAGATTTCATCTTATTCTAGTTCTAGTTCGAGTTACTTTCAGATTACGTACAAGGTACAGTCCCTTTGGATTCGACCTCGGTCTCACTGAGATTATTACTACATCACAACCCTATACTTGGGGTGTGTGAACATAAAGCACAAGTTGATAATTATCATTTTAGCCGACGCGAAATTCGAAAGAGCATGATTGCTATCGCAGGATACAAGGAGATGTGCATTAATGGTGGATTGCCGCTCTAATTATAGATATATCCCATGCCGCCACATGGAGGGGCGTGTCACTCAAAGCATCACCTTAGGCTCTCGTGCTGACGCGTGGCACTATGCAGAAGTAAATGCACAGTCAGGGGAGTTCTATAAATGCAGTGATCCCCTCTTTCTACTCATTTGTTTGTTTCGTGATGCTTGAGCTCTGCCAACCAATGTCCATCCCCAAGGGCTGAGGGAGCTCGAGCCGAGGAGGCCCAAGTGCTAAAGGGGCCTCTGTGCACTAGGCCTTGGACCCTACGAGAGTCCTTCGTCTTCCTCTCCCTCGATCCCAAGGCACCTGGCCATGCTCCTGAGTTGGGGGTAGGGTCAATTGCCTGAGGAAGAGGTCAATTCTTTATTATCTTTGCATCCCAAGTAGTTATTCTCGACAGTGATGAACTCAACTATTAAGGTACATCGGTAGAAAGCAAATTCTTTCCCTTTTTTCTTATTTCGATTGACTTTGATTTTTTCAGTCACAGAGGCCCTTGAGATCATTGCCCTATGACATTTTTCCCTTGACTTGATGGCTTGGGTCAAGGAGGCAAGCTGCTTGCTCAATGCTTCCCTGGCTAACCTCGAGGCGAAGATTCAAGAACTAGAGTTGGCCGCGACGAACCTATGGGAGCTTTGCAACACTCTTCGCATATCCGAGGAGGAACGGGAGGCCAATCTCTCCCAACCAGCGGAGGAATGTTGGCAAAGTGCCATGTTGATGGCCAGGGGGCCTGAGCTGAATGCCAAAGTAGCGGAGGCGAGGACCTTAACAATCAAGGGTGAGGCTAGCATCCCGACCACAGAGTCAGCAGCAGTGGAGTCCTATAAAGTCTCTGGGGACCATCAGGTGGCGTTGGATGAATTCTTCAACATTGGCTTAACCAATCATCGATAAGAGGTCCAAGGACAATTCCCTGATGTTAGCCTATGGTGGCTGGATGAAGTGGCAAGCTCAACGGAGGATGATGTTGCTACGGCTAAAGTCGTTGTTGTGCAGTAAACTTTTCTATAAATTACTGGAAACACTTTCATTGTTTTATATATATATATATATATATATATATATATATATATATTGTTAATGTAGAAGAAGACTTGCTCTTTTATTTATGAAAGGTTTTTATATGTGATTAACACCTGAGGTGTTTTGTCAACCTGGCATGCTTAGGTTTACAGTCATCATCGGCTCCCTTTGTTGTCCACATCTTTTCATTTCCTTATAGGTCCATTGGTGAGTGCTCTTCTGTAATCGATTAAATTTGTTCATCAAATTCTGACAGTAAAATCATTTAATAATTTTTTATATTTTAATTTTAACTATGATTTTTCTATAATATGGCGAGAAAAATGTAAAATCTTTAAAGATCTACTGGAAATTTCTCCGGCCAGATTTCTCACTGTGTATTTAAGGAATGCGGATTGCGTGCCAAAGCCTTCCCGCGGAACTTCCTGCTATGGGGGAAGTTACGCGGGGCCCACCTGGATGTTTGTTAGAAATCCATCCGACTATTTATTTTTAAAGATCATTATAGTAAATCATTCCAGAAACGACTCAAATCCAAAATTTAGGTGGGCCACACGACAGAGAATTAAATGTACATCGTTGAAACATTCATGGGGCCACAGAAGTATTGAATCAACGGAATTTTCGTTGTTTCAGTTCGTCCAAGTAGGAATGACATTACGAACGGAACCGTATGGATGGCATATAAACATCATGGTGGGCCAGGAAGGTTTCAACGGTGGGCATTTACCTACCTACGTTTTCTTGTCATGCGGCTCGGTATGGATGGCATATAAGCATCATGGTGGGCCAGGAAGGTTTCAACGGTTGGCATTTACCTACCTACGTTTTCTTGTCATGCGGCTCACTTGAGTTTTCGATTTTCATCATTTTTGGGCACATCTCCCGACATGATATGGAAAACGCATTGATACGGTGGATTTCCCACAAACATCACGGTGGGCCTCACCTGGCTTGCCTTCGCGGGGAATCGGCGTCCGCATTTGAGTACCCAATTTAGCTACCCGTTTGTGTGAAGCATATAGAAAAAGGGTTCAGGTCTTGTGGTCCGTCGATTAGGCCATGCGTATAGATGATCGGAGATTTCAAAATTATGGGGCCCACTAGGAACAGGAGAAAAACAAAGTATGAGTGACCACAAACGGTTCTAGTGGCTTGATCTATGGACAGATATTATCATAGTTTTTGATGGTTGATATTTAAGTCATGTTTTCAACGATCCGGATCGTCTTTTTTGTGAAAGAGGACTTGCCTGGCTTGTCCATGGTGGACCCTACCTCTTGAACTAGGTTTTACTCAGATCCATAACACCCACCTGGCGGACTATGATCTAACTTTCATATTCCCGATGCCTACCTGATTTTTTACCCATGAGAAAAGGGTCGCGAGTTATATGTACCCTCGGGCAGGGCGGGAAGTTCATCTTATCGGAAGCTGTGTGGGCCAACAGAGATTCCCTTGAAAAATCCACTGCGTCTATCGGTTTATAAACATCATATAATGGAGGAATCGAAAATTTAGAAAGATCCAAACCTCAAATGGGCCACTCCACACAGTACAATGATAACAGAAACTTACCCTTCCTGTAGCCGACCGTGATGTTTTTATGCCATCCAAACCGTTCATAAGGTTACCACTCGTATAAGCAGGTAGAGCTGTACACGAAATTCGGTCCAGCCAAATCGAAAAAGCTCAATTCGACCCGGTTTAAAATTCAGGTCAAGCCCAGTGGAGCTGATTTTTGGAGCTCGGAAATTTTTTGAGCTGAGTTGGAGCTTGTTCGATCTCGAATCGGCTCGGATTGAACTCCAACTCGAATCAAACTTGGATGGACCTAGTTTGGAGATTCAATTATTTTGGTATTGATGTTGCTTTGCGAGTGTTTGACCAATCACTCTTCGAAGTATAGGCTAGTGCAGAGGAATGTATGGATATGAAACAAATAAACTTGAATCTTAATTTTAATGTTGTACAGTGATTATTTGATGAAATATTTGTAAATTATTTCTACTCTTTTATACATTGTGAGAGATGGAAGATGTACTCCATATATTTGAGAAAATCCGCCACACGCACTTTATATATCTTGGGTCCCTCTCCCGAAGTTTCCAAAGGTAAGTGTCCAATTTCTGCTGTTTCGTGGAGTGATCTCTTAATTTTTGGACTTTTGTCGTGATATTTATAACCTGACGGGCGGAGTGGATTTTTCACGGCCACCTACGTGATATTTCACTGTGGTGGATTATGATACTGCGCGTGAGTACCAAACATGTGGCATACACGTGCGTCAATTTAGATAGTCTGGATCAAGGTAGCTCAAAATAGCATGGAACAGTCAATCTAAGCCATCAGTTACGTGGATCTAAATTGGGTGAGTAGTAATAATAATAATGATAAATGGTGGAATTTCAACGGTCAAAATTTCATACTCAGGATCCTGCAATTGTTGTCATTTTTTCGCCATGTGTCCACGTGCAGTGAGGCCTATATTTTGAGAGGAATTTTATGATTATTCTATCACAGCACGATGGATTATACTCATGCACACATGCAATGACTGTTCTGGACCGTCTATTTTCCACCATTTGTTGCATGAGTTTTCTCTATGGCTTTGTAGCATAATAAATAAGTTGGACAGATGTCCCTAGCCCTCAGATTGAGGGTAAACGCATTGGATCGATGGTTGTTTATACCACGTCAAAGACAACCACAAGCGCGTGTATCATACACCACGATCTACTAGTGTAGGAATAGTTCCTTGCGCAGTGAAAAGGACGCCAATTCCCTGTGCCCGCAGATATTCCTTTGACAAATCCATTCCATCCATCAGTTTCTCAAGACTACAATACGACGGGGATCCAAAACTCAGGTGTGTTTATATGCCATCCAAACCGTTTATAGGGTTGTTACCACTCAGATAAATTGTACCCATAATATCATCCTGATGCAAAACATCTGTGGCCCCTCAAAGTTTCCAATGTTAAGCGTTCAATCTCTGCTGTTTCGTGTGATGGGCCCACCTGAGTTTTGGATCTACCTGATTTTTGAAATCCTCTCGTATGGGATCTTGACAAACTGATGGACGAAGTGGATTTGTCACAAGCATCTCTGAGCTAAGTTATTTGATACTCTTTCAAGTGTGAGGTTGATACGCAAGCATTCAAAATCCTACAACTGAAATTCCTTAACTCAAATAAAACTGCTCAAATTGTGGGACCCACTATACATAGGCCCATCAACCCAAAATCAGATTGGTCGAACATGCTTGAACTCTTCCCCGCGGGTGCTTCTTGGTTGAATCCGAATCCTAGGGTGCTTTTCATCTCAACCGTACAATCCACGTACCAAATCAGTCTCGCTTATGTTTTATTTAATCCATTTAAGTTGGGTCTAGCAATTTGAACAGCTTTATTTTATTCACATTTATATGCCACCTCTACATATTGTTAGTGTATGAGTATCAACCATCAGACGCTGCCAGAGCATTAAACTTTCTCTCTGAGCTGTTATGTAGGGGAGCAGTTAAAGCTCCCTGGCTTGGCCGTTGAGAACCCACCTTGCCACACAAATCCAATGAGCCGTCTGATTTGATAAAATCCAATTCTACACGCAAAGCTATCTGCAAATATCTCAAGAAAAACCCAAGTGGGTCAAGCTCGCTGCATGTGAATTACCTGTAATTTCACTGATAGGGTTTTTTTTTTTTTTTTTTTTTTTTACGGCTATCGTGGCACAATGAAAAATTGTTATATGTATTTATCATATACGAGCTCTTAATAGAAAGTTAAAAAATTTCTTACATGAAGTAACGATGTTATCCTTCTTACTTTAAAATTACATATATACATTTAATGTTTTTTCATTGAGCCACACGGGAAATTACATAGCCTGATGGCATGCAATTTGCATAGAAACTCCAATTCCGGACCGATAGGGCACAATTTTCTCTCATTGGTTGGATAGTATGGATTTCTATGATAATATTTTCTACCCACTTCTTATGTTTTGGTTATCAATCCATCGATTGTATATGGTTGGTACATTTATCTTTAAATATATATATATATATATATATATATATATATATATATATATATATATATACAATATTGATTGGATGATCTTAACCATCTTCTCTGGCAAAGTTCAATCCCTTAAAAATAGACATTGAGAATCCTAGTGGGTCAAGTTCATTTCACTATCTATCCGAACTAACACGGCAGGGTTCTTTCTCTTGGCCAGACAACCGTGACTATTACCACCTTATCCTCAAGTGGTACTGGCCACCACAATCGTGTCACATACATCTCTCAACTGCACAAATGGTGGGTCCCATTGTAAATGTAGTACAAAAATCACATAGATTGGATGATCTTAAACATCTAATTGATGAAGTACTCCAACCATCTGTTAAAAGCTACCCCTACATAGTTCAAGGAAAACCCACATTAGTTGAGCCCGTATCACTACCGGAGCGCGTGGATCCTCCACACGGCTTTCTCTCATGGGCTTAACAACCTATATCTTGTTGTCTTCAACCCTTTTCTTAAGTGGTGATGGCTCATCCACCATAGAAATGTCACATTCATCTCTCAATCCTGACTATACAGACGTGGGTCCTATTTTGGATGAAGTATACCTCCAAAATTACACTAAATGAATCACCTTCACCTTCTGATTTGGTAAAGTCCAATCACCCAAGAATAGCCTTTAACAAATAGCTAAAGAAAAATCCAAAGTAGGACCAGCCACCTAGTTGAGAAAACATGGCACGGTTCACTTGTTGTCCATATCTAAGTAGACAATAGAATAAATCGCATGCGCTTATGTTCCCTTTAAGGGAGTGTACATTCAATTTGGGTATGTTGGCTAAGGAGCTGGGACCGGTGGTTAAGAATCTTTACATAGAGACGAAACTAACCCTGACTTTTGATCTGGTAGTGATTTGGAACCTCACACCTATTTGGAACTACCAAATCGCTTAGTATCAATTCATGTTGGGACAAGTGTGGACAACGTTGCTTTTTTTGACATAGTTTGCTTTCTTCGGTTGATTCAATTGGTGCATAGGTTCCCGGACAAGCTATCTCTAGAATACAACACCCCGGCGTGCAGTTTTGTTTGTATATACTAAAGAAATTCCAACATCAGAACACCTGAGCACACTCCTTGCATTGGCTAGAGAGGGAGAACATGCAAGAGAAGGGAGGAAGATTCAGAAAGTTTCATGTTAACCTTAATCATTAGAACAGTTGATAAAGAAACGTTTCTTTTTGCAACGGAAAACATCTAAGTATTTGAGCCACATCTAATGGATATAGAAAGTGGTTTAATTAAAAAGTTAGCAAAACTAAATTTTGATAAAACTAAGGCTAGCTTTTTTATGCAAGAAAGAATATGAGGAGATAATGAAAAAGATCACTGTCTTTCTCAAGTAGTTAAAATCTTGATTCCACAAGAAATAATAAGAGGAAAAAAGTCAAATGTTTTATTGAATAATGTCTAATGTGTATGATTTTTTAATTACACCAATGTGGTGCCTCGTCTCATGTCTTCTAATACTCGAGTATTGGATATCCTCGTCTGTCACTAGTAGATTTTTCTAATTTATTGTATGCTCACACATGCATTCGCATGTGTTTAGGTTAGAAAGTTAGGGCCTGTTTGGATACGTGTTTTGGGGTGTATTGTATCGTATTAGAAGTTATGATTTGACGTTTACCGTGTTTAGATTTGAGTGAATAGGAGTTAAATCCCATGTATGCGAATACAAACTCCAACCAAATTTTCGAACCGACAGTAGAGTATTGTCAGTGGGTTCTGTTGCCGTCATTACTTCGTATTCATTGCGTTGTATTCGATAGCAGATGAAAGTTTTAAATTCGTACGATTAAAAGATATCTGGTACCTATGCAGTGTAAGATCAGGACCGTTCATTTGGTACATTTCAACGTGAAAATCATCTGGGCTAGAAATCAGAAAGTTCCATACGTCAAACAGGCCACCAGACCCAATTAAGATTGTACAATATGCAGACATAATACGTCCTATCCAAACATTGATCTGTATAACGTATTGTATACTATGCCAAACAATACCTCCTATCCAAACATTGATTAGTATCTGATTGATTTGGATGTATTCTGAAAACCGTCTAATGTATACATAAACAGTACCCAAATACAATACAATACAATACTATACGCGAATCCAAACAGGCCCTAGTGTATTAGCTAGACATTGACCTTTAGCAACCTTGATGTAATATCCCAGATTTTTCACTATTTTGGATTTTCAAAAATTCTTAAATTATTTTTTATTAATTAACTTATAACATCACTTAATGACTATTAGCACTCAATATTACTTTATACAGGGGGTGGTACCAGTAAAGAACTGCACAAGTCAGATTAATTAACCGTAGGAAGTCAACGAATCCACCTGATCGCTTGAACATCAGGTGTAGCCCCATAATTTACTGCATAGGATCCAAATTTAATTGACCCGTCGTTAACTAATGAAGACAAGCATAACTAAATTAAAAATCTAACCAAAACCGAGTCAGATGAGACCCGAATCTTAACTAATAAACCAAATCAACCCTTTTAACGTCTCGTCCAACCAGCACAGTGTCCTGGGGCGTCCACGTAGGATTTGCCGCAGGACCATTTATTTAAGCCACTCATGGTGGGGTACCACAAGTTAATTAACCTAGGATTAGCCCATTAGAGTAGACCAGACAGGTCATGATAGGGCCTAGTGTGAGCCGCCAAGCCCGATGACCGTTTACATCTAGCATCAGCCCGTACGGGTTATACCGCGGCGCAGAAAGGTTGGAAAATTATAAAAATTCAAGGAAACATATATCTTACTGGGCTTGTAGTCCATCGCGGACCGCAAACTCATTGGATACCTAAAATCTAAGTATTCGAGCCGTTACTACAACACATGTCAACCCACCCAAGGCCATAGTTGGAATCTGACATGGGATAATGAAACTAAGACACCGGGCCTTTCAGCAGTCGGATTTCTTCAAAATTTATGGTGAAGGTCTAATGTGGTATCCTACACTCATCCATAAAATCTAGAACCCGATCATGCCATGATAACCGTTGATCGCAAATCGGACCCGTACGATCAAACCAAATATCTGATCGTCCCCAAAATTTATATGGCCCTTCATTGGGCCATGGACCACCTATTCTATAAGTTTCATGGTCAGGGGACTACCAGAACCTCTCCAATCACCGAAATAGACCCCACAGGGCCACTTAAGGATCGAGACCATATGGTCAAAACCCATATCCGATCGTTCTCAAATTTTGTGTTCCCCTTCATCGGGCCATGGAGCACTTATCCTGCGGTGTATATCGATATGTATACCTTATAGTGGGCCCTAGATCTTAGAAAGACCCTCTCATAGGTCTAGTATAGTAAAAACTTAGCCCTTAGGGCTATTTACACCAATTTTGACATTATAAAAAGGCTTTCTCTTGGGCACCCCTCTCCCCATACGATTTTATCCTAGGAAAAGAAAGAAAGAAAAAGAGAGAGAAAGAGAAAGAGAGGAAGAAAGAGTAAAAGGGTGAGTGAAGGAGAGTGAAGGTGGACCTTAGATCGAGGTGGGGCTTAAGGAGAGCAACCCCCACAACTTCCTACCTCTCCTCCAAGAAGAAACCCTCATTCAAGGTCGTTCTTTCATCCCGTTGAGCATCTAGGTAAGATCCATCACCTATTTTCCTTGAAACTCTTATGATGAGGGGGATTTGCATAAAAACCTAACCTCCAAATGTTACTTTAGGAATTCCGGCCGATTAACCCCCGAGATCCACATCTCTTAGGTTGTTTTCAAGCCTCCAACGAATCCAAAGGTATGGACTATTGCTCTTAGGTGGCCTAACACCAATTCTATTATGAGTTTAATGATTTTGATTGCTTGGGTGACATCTTTCGAGAACCTAGAAAATCCTTAGGAATTGCATGTTTGTTGAAATGGTGTGGAATGGTATGTTTGACTCACATGATGTTATTCATGCTTCTCATATAATGTTGTGTATGGATGGTGTATGCTCATGCCTTGTTGAATTCTTTTTCATGTATAGTTGCTCCGTAGTATGTATGATTTCCTTCCTCTTATACACATGATTTCTCAAAATGGAGGGAGTGCTTAACTTCCTCACCCACACACCCTCACACATACACTCACATGCACTTATTTCTTGATATGGTTGGCCTAGCTTACTAGGAGAATATGAATTGTATGTTGATATGTATGAGAACATGCGTTTGTTGTTCTAGTGATACATTGTTAGTCGGCATGCTATGGATCACTATTTATGCCCTTGGGTTGGGCAAAATCATGAGGAGAGCGAAGGTGGTCCCGTCGGTAGGACCATCTTGAGACTAAACCTATGGATTTGGGCGGGTGTGTTCGGACAGCTGTAGTTCGACTGCATGGGTCTCTTATGCCCGATGTCGCTCATCTCACGCTCGGCTGACTCTTGCGGTCTAGCCTAGTGTCTGACCAACCCTGTTTGTTAACCTTGGTTGCTCACATATGTATGGAACCTGAAACTCCCTACAACCATGGTAGCCCATCAATAACCCACCTGTAAATTGGTCCACAGCCTCGTGAGTCGGGCATGGTGGAATAATACACTGTGTCTGAGCTGTCGGCCTACGCTGGTGTGTCATGCCTCCCCATAGTGACCGCGAGCTATCCCTTTTCTCTCGGCACTCCTCATGTGCTTAAAGTCGGGGATGAGGAACCCGACGGGATCACAGACCGCGATGACTCGACCTCATGCATTAGGGGGTCTTGGCCTCGCATCCTGTTAAGGGCATTGATACGTGGGGTGTATCGGTTTTCCAAACCTGCTGGATGAATGGACTTAATTAATAACTCGGCTAACACGATCGCATTGCATCGCATTATTAGGGTGGAGACTCGAAATTCGAGATCGCAACGAGGGAGTGTTGACATACGCGATCGTTAGATGGAGTCGCTTGAGGGAGCGTTATGGCGAGGGCATGCATCATATCATTCCGCATTCATGCATTTAAATAAGAGTTATTATGAATTGATGATTATTTATATTTCATTAAATTCATATTATAATTGATGCCTGTTAAAACTTAAGACTAATAGCACCCACTGAGTTGATCACTCACTCCCACTCTGGGACGGTGTTTTAAAACACCAACCATACCCTCTCATAGATGCAGGTGATGCGGAGCAAGGGGAGCATGGTAATGTTGCTCTCGACGAGGAGGAGCTGTCATACTTCCAGGTGATAGATGGTTCTCCGCCAGCTTGATGGGCGGGATTGGATCCCTGAGCAGTGGGCTCAGATCTATTCTCTTTGGTCATATTTTTATGATTTTGTCAGGTGTCGCTGTGTGCAACCCTTCTATTTTTTTGGACATGTATACGTATATATATATATATATATATATATATATATATATATATATATATATATATATATATATATATATATATATATATATATATATGAGTTACTTTCATTTCAGTGGATTATGTGGTTATGTGTCATGTTTCAGGAAATTTCAAATTGCGCAATTAAACATGATTAATCATAAAACCATAAAATTTATGAAAGTGACACTCGGGGACTCGGGAGACGTATATATACATGACCCCCAATTTTCAGGGCATTACACTTGAGTACAGTTGACCTTAGAAACCATGAGTGAGCCTAGACCCTAAAACCCTAAACTCCAATATGCACATGTGAGCATGTCACATTGCGAGTCGACTAACCTAACTTCTCGCTACCGACAATGGAACCTGAACCATCATATCCCTAACTTTTAAGACCCTGAAAGTAGCTAGCTTGAATGTACTTGAAACCACTCTAACCAAACCTTAGATTCCTACGTAGCCCTCAGAGCATATCTATCATGTTCCATAAACACTTGCGTGTGGGAGTTCATGCCGAAACCTCGCACTTAAACTTTAAGTCAACTTCATAAATCCAATCAAACTATTTCCCAAGTACTAGTATAGTGAAGGACGCCATAGGGAGTGGAATTTAGGCTCAGTCGGTTTGACGGATTGACTTATTGGTTTGATCAACCTAAGCAGTCTAGGAAACCTGAAAACCCATGTTCGATCGGTTTGACCAGTACTCTTATCAGTTCCCGTTGGTCTGACCAGTATCCCCATCGATCCAATTGATACGTTGCATTTTTATTATATCAAGTCACCTAGTAAGTTATCCAACCAATCCTTGTGGGGTATATAAGCCCCTAATCTTTTCATTTATATCATTCTAGCCATTCCTAGCTTAGAGGGAGAGAGAGAGATAAAAGGAGGGTCAGCATGGAGCTCATTCTATCGGTCAACTTCCACTTTGAATCATTCTATGTTGCTTGTAGGCTGCCCCAGTGTCTTTTACCGTAGGAGCTTTAGAGTCTAATCATGTGTAGATATTGTCCTAGCTTAGGAGTGAGCCTTTTAGCCCTTTCATATAAGTTTTCTCTCTCCATCCTTTTCTATTCGACGATTCCTTAGATTCTTCAAAATCCTAACTCTAAGACCCATGCATGTCTAATTTCAGGCTTTCTGGCTATCCAGAGATGTAGCCCAACAGCATGCGTGGGCCATGCAAGTGCATAGTAGCGTCCAATCATCTGATTAGGGCCTGATTTTTGGTAGTTGTGTTGTCCTAGCTAGCTGATTCAGGTAATCAAGTAGAATGACTCATAATAGTTCTAATTTAGGTTAATTCTGATTCTAAATGCAAGCTATGTTGCTATATAGGATTAGGTTTTCCCTAATTTTCCTTGGCTGACAACCCTAGAACCTGTTGCCATCATGAGTCGCTCGCACCGAAGTAGTGTTCATAGCTTAGAAACCCTATCCACAATTCAGGTGAAGAACTACCCTCAAGTTTTGACCCACATTTTAATTGGGTTCTTGTTAATCAGATGCATGTATAATTATGGTAATCTTTATAATACATATTATGATCATTTGTATGCATAAAATTTTGTATAGGTTGATTGAATCATGCTAACATGTGTAGTATTAAGACTATGTCTGAATTACTTATATGTACATTGCTCGTGTGTGTTGGAATTATTATTTTATGCATGTTTGAGTGAACTCATCTGCTAATCCTATAAATTATTGGTGTAAGTTAATGGTTGCATATGGATTGATTATGCGGAATTGGTTATTGTTTGTATGGATTGTTGTTAGAGTGTTCTGGGACTGACAACCCAGCCCCATATTAATGAATCCTGTCTTTTGAGAACTCTTGTTGTCCTTTTAGTTTAATTTTCTAGTCATAGCTTCCTTTCGGGTTAGATCTTATGTGGAAGGTTTTCTAGTCGAAAATACTCTTCGTAAATTAAATTTTCATAGATGAGATCACAGGGGATATCCATATGAATTATGGGTGATTGTGGATAGACTCACGTGATGTAGTTTGCCAATTGTAAATAGGAATAGTGTCGGTTGGAAATACACATCCAGAGTATGAAGATTTTATTGGGTGCCTAACAATATAGGTGTACCACTGATGTACTTTACCGCCTAATTAGCTCACTATGGGCGTCGCATGTCAACTGGACATGCATTTCTAATTTGGATTTAGTATACATTGGTTTGTCATTAGACTAGGTTTCCTTTAGCTGTAGATATACATTTAGACCATGAATATTTTACTGGGTGCCTAATAGTATGAGTGTACCATCAATGTACATTACGGATAAGTTAGCTCACTATGAATGTTGCATGTTGAAGATTGTGCCTGCACAACCAATATAGTTAAAGAAGCCAAATTATTGTGAACTTGTTGTTGGTGAGTAGAATAGGTCCGAATGAAGATATGCATCTGAGGCGTGAGAGCTACTCAAAGTTTTTAATTAGATGACTTGTACTTTTATGCATTTTACTAGCTGACTAGTATACTATAAGTGTCTCTTTTCTATTAAGAATTTTAACAAGTGACTAGCAGTGCGGGCATGCTTTCTCATACTTTTATCAATTAATTAGCCATGAGGGGCCACTTTCTTGATTTTGGACATTGAGTTGTATATCCCCGGTTATGGAATTTGAATTTTATACCTTTTGGATGATGACTTTTGCTAATTTTGGGTTTGGTTATATTATTTTTTTTGGTGCATTGATTGTGCACCTTATTTATCAATCACATGAGTCCATATGTCATATAGTCACTTGTTCACGCCCTAAACTTAGGAACTAGGCTCACGAAATTTTTGACTTTTAAATCTAGTGCTGACAGCCTCTGCAGTACCCCCATTCTTGGCTCCTAGGTCCCATATGATATGTTCTAATCCTATGATCCTATAAGGAAGATTTTTTGGTAGAACTTTTAGGATAAGGAGGGAATAAGAAGAAGATGGAGGGGTAAAATGGGAAGAAAAAGAAAGAAAGAATGATAACTAAGCATGGGTAAGGGCAAGTATTGTATGAGCAAGGCACAAACTTGTTTAACTAGTGGGGAGAGAGATATGAGTGATTGATAGATTGATTGATTTGATAACATTGGGATCTGTGTAAGTGGGGCTTGCATGTGTTCCACCTTGGAGTATGCCAAAACTACAACTTCTAATCTAGGGAATGCAATGGAGCGTACCACGCGGTGTTGGAATTGTAACACCCGTGCGGTCTCTAGGGTACAAGTTTCGGGGTGTTGCAGTACTAAACTAGTATCACGATCAAAACTCATTGATTTGGTCCGTCAGGAACATGCCGGTGCCGAAGTTAAAGCGCAAGGAAGGTCTCATGAGGTTATATGTTTTACAGGTTGAGCTCTTCAAGGCTAAAGACTGAAAACACAAGAGGACATGGAGCATCGAGGAGAAAAGAACAAGTAAATGAGGTGCCTTGGTAACCCTTCCCTTAGACTCAAAATAACATTAACCTCTAAATGATCCTAACATTCATAGGTAAAATTTGATTGATCATCACATAGCCTTAGGAGTCAAATTAAAACATGATAAGTAAGGCTAAAAGATGTGTTAAAGCTGCTCAACAGGTTGATGATTGGACTCAATAAGATTGAAGTCCCACTCGATGACATCGAGTAAGTAGCATTAAAGCTGTCCAACAAAATTTTAGTTAGAATTTCAAATTTCTCGATGCCATTAGGAACCATCTCTATTCCATTGAATGACCTTTGATTTGATCAACGGTGCCATTTTATAGTTATTGGAACATGATTTCTGTAAAATTAGCATTCAACTCTTGGGTTGATTGATGATTTTTGGTGCAATAGAAGCCTAAGTGATTTCTCACTCATATCCCTCACCCTATATTCTATACCAAAGAGGTTCATGTCAATCTTCTTGCGATTATTCACTTTAATGAGCATTACATGCTCCATGACAAAGATGTGGATGAACTCTCCCTTCTCTAGAGATTAAACATTAAATTTATTGGTATATACTTTTTTAAATCCTCTAAGAATACCCTTTAGGTGAATCCCTTATGATTATAACATTCACATTAGTTATAGGATATTCCACCATCCTCCATTGCTTTGGTCATCTCATTGACACATCATATGCAAGACAAACATACGTAGGAGCCAATGATCATGGGAACAATTGAGAAGTCAATTTATACACGAGAGAGAATTAAAGAAGCATCTCAGGACAACGTATCAAAATGGGTTCAATCCGACCAGTAAGTTGTCATTTGTAAGAGTTCTCCTACACTTCTTCCTTGTGTATGATTGAATGTAAGAGTATGTGAGGTAAACTCGATGTGTTTTTATGTAGGATCTATGCTCTTATGTAGGGATGAATTTATCGACACTAGTGTGTATATAGTCCACACGACACGGGTGTGTATGTGTTGGTCTCTGTGGGAGCCTTCGGCGAGAGGTACATAGGTCCTTGGATTAGGACTGCTAGTAGTTGTTATTAAGTCGATAGAAAACTAACTAGAGTCTCTTGCGGGAGCCACCAACACGGGTGAGTATGTGAGTAAGTCCTTGTATAGGTATCTAATGAGATTATATGCTTGTAAAAGTTATAGGTGAATCTGATTTTAAACCCCTAATATTGAATACCTGTATATCCAAGGAGAGTCTGTCTGCGGGGATTAGAATATAAAAACTGAACCACTATACATGTTTGTGTTTGCGATTGTCATTTAAGCAAAATTCTATTCATGCTTATATAGTTTATTAGTTAAATAAATATGTATGCTTGAATTGAATTGTATGTTATGCACTTAACCTACAAACCAAACACAAGTTCACTATTACCATATAGAGTAGTTTCTTAATTGGCATATCTTTGTAGTCTATGTAATTAGACTCACTTTACCTTAAAAGTCTTGGTGTTAATTTGCCTTGATTAGTTTAATTGATAAATTATATTAAGTGAGTAAATAATTTTAATTGATCCTAATCACCCCCTCTAGGACTTAGCTATAATTCTCTTACTTCGCCAAACTTCGCGCGTGCTATGATATACTCTAATCCCACTACACAATTTCAACTTATATTTGTCTTTTGTTTATTATTGTATTATTGTGTGCGACTCTTATCGTGGATTTGGAATCAAATGCTAATTGTACTTGTAAAACAAAAAAGGGAATTCCGCCTCACGTGTGGCTTTTATTTAAGTTAACATCCATGAACCTAATGATTCATGGTCCCATACTCGAGTGTCAGGTTCTGGCGCATTAGTAATATAAATAAATAATAATAATAATAATAATAATAATAATAATAATAATCTAATGCAGAATTATCTAAAATAACAAAATTCTAACGCCAATAAAAGTTACATAAAATAGTAAAACTCATCTAAAGCCATTTGTCAAAAATAAAAAGTTGAGATAAACTTTACTACAGGAGTCCTAGCAAAATTACAATAAATTTCTTATAAAATGAAAATCTAAAACTTTAAAAATAAGAAAATATGACAAAAATTAAAATTACTAAAGATAGTAATTTTTTCTAAAATTTCATTTTTGAACTGGAATTATGTGTTTTCTCGCAAAACTGATGGACGCAACTCACTGTGGGTCGGTTGACCTGGATTCCACATTATAGTAAAGATTGATAGGTCGTATGTTCCATAATAATATCCAAATAAAAAATTATGATTGATTTATGGTTCACACTACAAATGGCAATTTCTTCCTATTCGAACTAAATTTTTTTCAAACGAGATGCACCCAGAGGTAATTACATTTGCAGGATTGCGCTTGGATTTGAT
Organism: Magnolia kwangsiensis; assembly: GCA_037074715.1. NCBI lineage: Eukaryota > Viridiplantae > Streptophyta > Magnoliopsida > Magnoliales > Magnoliaceae > Magnolia > Magnolia kwangsiensis. The sequence continues at coordinate 12,439,244 of CM073582.1, read as the reverse complement.
ATACTACTTTCACTTTCATTTGGCTTTTTTTTTTTGTCCAACCATGTTTGGAATGCATATATGTCACGTCCTACATCACCTTCTATATTGAAGGTGTGGGATTGTATATAATATAACATTAATTTAAAAAGTTCAATAGAGAAATCTCTTCCTATTCGAACTAAATTTTTTTCAAACGAGATGCACCCAGAGGTAATTACATTTGCAGGATTGCGCTTGGATTTGATATACTACTTTCACTTTCATTTGGCTTTTTTTTTTGTCCAACCATGTTTGGAATGCATATATGTCACGTCCTACATCACCTTCTATACTGAAGGTGTGGGATTGTATATAATATAACATTAATTTAAAAAGTTCAATAGAGAAATCTCTTATAAACCATTTAAAGTTCCCCTTTTCATCTAATGTGGACTAAAATTTTTCCCTTAGAATATCAAAAGTAATAGGAACTTTGGTATTAATATTTATTTTCTCCTTTATTACTTTTTTTTTCCAGTTTCAGTGTTATGCATTTTTCGTTGAAATACTTTTAGGGCTCGTTTAGTCGATCAGATTGGAAGGGATTGGATCGTATTGGAAGGGATCAGAACACTACAAGGAATTCCACTTTTAGTGACGAAAATTTTCGTCACTAAAAGCTAAATTTTCGTCGCTAAAAGGTTTTAGCGACAAAAATTTTCGTCACTAAAAGACCGACGCAAAATGTTTTTATTGACGAAAAATTTTAATCGTCGGCAAAGGAAAACTTAAAATTCATCACTAAAAAAAACTTTTAGTGACGAATTATTTCATCGCTAAAAAAATTTTACAAAACTTTTAGCGACGAATATTTTTGTTGCTAAAAAATAAATGTTAAACTTTTAGTGACGATAGATTTCGTCACTAAAAATAATTACAAAACTTTTAGGGACGAATATTTTTGTCGTTAAAAAATAAATGTTAAACTTTTATCGTCGCTAAAAATAATTACAAAATTTTTAGCGACGAAAATTTTCATCACTAAAAAATAAATGTTAAATTACAAAACCTTTAGCGACAAAAATTTTCGTCGCTAAAAAATAAATGTAAAACTTTTAGTGACGATAATTTTCGTCGCTAAAAATAATTCCAAAACTTTTAGCGACGAACATTTTCGTCGCTAAAAAATAAATGTAAAACTTTTAGTGATGAACATTTTCGTCGCTAAAAAATAAATGTAAAACTTTTAGTGACGAACATTTCGTCGCTAAAAAATAAATGTAAAACTTTTAGCGATGATAGCTTTCGTTGCTAAAAATAATTCCAAAACTTTTAGCGCTAAAAAATAGATAAAAAGCTTTTACCGACGAAAATTTTCATAGGTAAAAAAATTTACAAAACTTTTACCTTCGAAAATTTTCGTAGGTAAAAGTCTCTTTTTTAAAAAATAATCCAGCACAAAACTCTACACAAATTTCCTGATATACACCTGTTACAATATATTTCATCATATTCATCCTGATATACACCTGTTATATAATATATTTCATCATATTCATATTCACATCCATCTAAACCCAAACTAGTAAATCCATCCAAACATAAACTACATTCATCCAAACACAAACAATCTTATCCACATCACATTCATTCAGTATAAATACATATAAGCTTAACATCATAAAAAAAAATACCTTAAACCTAAACCTTAACCTAAACGTAAAACCTAAAACCTAAACCTTAACCTAAACCTAACCTATAACCTATAAGTTTAGGTTTAGGAAATCGGGTTCGAGTTCAGGATTGGGTTTAGGTTTAGGTTTTCAAGTTTAGGTTTAGGTTTAGGTTAGGGAGTTGAGATTACGATTAGGTGTAGGTTTAGGTTTAGGGATTTGAGAATACGTTAAGGTTTAGGTTTAGGAAATCGGGTTCGGGTTATAGGTTTAGGTTTAGGTTAGGTTATAGGTTATGGTTTAGGGAATTGAGTTTAGGTTATAGGTTTAGGTTATAGGTTAAGCTTTAGGTTTAGGTTTAGGTTTAGGTTATAGGTTTTGGGATTTGAGAATAGGTTTAGGTTAAGGTTATAAGTTTAGGTTTAGGAAATCAGGTTCGGGTTCGGGATCGGGTTTAGGTTTGGGTTTGAGTTTTCAAGTTTAGGTTTAGGTTTAGGTTTAGGTTAGGGAGTTGAGATTAGTATTAGGTGTAGGTGTAGGTTTAGGTTTAGCGATTTGAGAAAATGTTAAGGTTTAGGTTTAGGAAATCGGGTTCGGGTTCGAGATCGGGTTTACGTTTGGGTTTTAAGTTTAGGTTTAGGCTATAGGTTTAGGTTATAGGTTATAAGTGTAGGTTTAGGTTTAGGTTTTAGGTTATAAGTGTTAGGTTATAGGTTTAGGTTAAGGTTTAGGTTTAGGTTATCGGTTTAGGTTATAAGTATAGGTTTAGGTTATAAGTGTAGGTTTAGGTTTAGGTTAAGGTTATAGGTTTAGGTTTAAGTTATAAGTATAGGTTATACGTTTAGGTTTAGGTTAGGTTATAGGTTAAGGTTTAGGGAATTGCTCGGGTGGTAGACTCTCAGGAGTTTCAACTCCCGGTAAAGGGTTCGAGTACCCATAGGTGGTGAAATTCCACCAGCGTGAGTGTGTGTGCCTGTGCTAATAATAATAATAAAAAAAAGGTTAAGGTTTAAGGAATTGAGTTTAGGTTATAGGTTAAGGGTTAGGTTTAAGTTATAGGTTTTGGAATTTGAGAATAAGTTTAGGTTAAGGTTATAAGTTTAGGTTTAGGAAATCGGGCTCGGTTTCGGGTTTAGGTTTGGGTTTTCAAGTTTAGGTTTAGGTTTAGGTTAGGGAGTTAAGATTAGGATAAGGTGTATATTTAGGTTTAGGTTTAGGGATTTGAGAATACGTTAATGTTTAGGTTTAAGAAATCGGGTTCAGGTTATAGGTTTAGGTTTAGGCTAGGTTATAGGTTAAGGTTTAGGAAATTGAGTTTAGGTTATAAGTTTAGGTTATAGGTTAAGGTTTAGGTTAAGGTTTAGGTTTAGGTTTTAGTTATTGGTTTTGGGATTTAAGAATAGGTTTATGTTTAAGAAATCAGGTTCGGGTTCAGGATCGGGTTTAGGTTTGGTTTTTCAAGTTTAGGTTTAGGTTTAGGTTAGGGATGTAAGACCCGTGTCCTAGTCTGTACTGTTCCGTTGGCCTCCACAGTCCTTCCGGTCAAAATTCGACAATCCTCGACCCGTTTCTGATGTTTATGCACGATCTTAAGCAGAGACCTATATGCCAAAGTTGGAAAAAATTGAAACCTATACCTTAACGACTGCGCCGTCGCCGCGGTTCTAACGCCGCGACTCACGTACCGAACCGATACCCGTACTAGAAGATGTGGACGCGCGTTCAATTCGAAGAAAACACCGCGCGTTACAAACTTCGAGGGAATCTCTACGAAATGTCTCATCAATCAATCAATCACTCATGTTAAGTACAACCATACCTCAAGTACAAGCCTCATCCCTCCTTTTTCCCTCAAGTCAACTCTCTTTCCACCTCACCATCTCCCTTTACAAAAATTTTAAACTAAACCATCCCTCTTTTACCCATTTTTCAAACCAACCCATACCTCATTACTTACACCCACCACTCCATCCATCACTCCTAATATTCTCTTTCTCTCATTTACTCAACAATCTCCCAAGCAACCCAAACTCTCACACGTCTAAACTCATCTCTCCCAAGCTAAGTGTGGCCCACTTTCCCCACCCCTCTCATCTCTCATCTCCACCATCAATATCCCATCAACCACCATCAAAAGTGAAGGCAAGGAGCATAGAAGGCTAAGAGAGCAAGAAGAAGGCCTAGAGGTGGGTGATCCATCGTTTATTTTGATTTTAAGGGCTCACTTTTCGTGGGACCCACTTGATGTATGTGTTGTATCAATAGAGGGCCCATAGTGGTGGGGTCCCTCCTCTCTATCACTATCTCTCTCTCTATCTCTATCTCTCTTTCTTTCTTTCTTTCTTTTGTATGATGTCTTGTGGCCACCACGGTGCAAGACAATCTTGACCGTCCAATCATGAGGCCCACCCTACAACGGGTCCATTGGATGGCCATGATGTAGGAAAACATAAATATTCGGTGGTCCAAATAGGTGGGCCACGTGCATGTGGGACCCACCTTGATGTGTGGGCCATGTGCATGAGGGACCCATATAATGCATGTGTTTATCCATGACCGTCCAACGTCTCTGGACGCTGGTGGCTAACATAGAGGCATGTACTGACAAGGGGCACGTATTAACGGCAAAAGAAAAGGATTGCTTTTGAATGTTTTGGGGTGGGCCGCTCATGCAAGCCCCACCTTAATGTACTTACTTGATCCAAGCCGTCCATCCTCTTCCTCATATCATTTTAGGCGTTGAGCCGAAGAATGAGGCTAATCTGTTTCCCTAGCGGGCTATGGTATAGAAACTAGTTTTCCTATCATTAATATACTCCCTATTATTCTTGTACATCCAAAAACCATCCAATATTGGACTCGATAGGTTTGTATCGAGCCACAGGGACCAATGGATGGAGTGGATCTTGCTGATGTGGGCCCCACCTATGAAAAACCGTAAGAAAACAGTTTTTAGAAAAAAAATATATGTAAAGGCAGCGCTGACGCTGCTGCTGCAGACGCAAGCAGTGCCTGCGCCGGCAGGACGAGCGGATGAGCTGGGCCTCACGGCCCTAGCCGTGGGCCCCACCGTGATGCGTTTCGAACATCAACCCCGTGCATTGGGTGGACCTCCCCCTTGGCTACGGATTATCCAAAAATTAGTCGTATACGGAACTCAGGTGGGCCACACTGGCTAAAATCATGTGAAGACATGCCTAAAACATATAGAAAACACTTGGTGGGGCCTACTTGAAATTTGGATGTGGCTAAAACTTGGTCTGAACCCTCAGCCAGGTGGGACACACATAATGGGTGGTCTGGATTTGTGGACCACATCACTGTTGGCCCCCTGACCATGTGGCCTTATAAATAGGTTGGGTGGCAAACAAACATTACAAAGGGCGTCATGACCCTGTGACCCTATCAACGGGTTGTATGGAAAATAAGCATCACTGTGGGCCCCTGGCCCACATAACCTTATGAACAGATTGGATGAAAATAAACATTGTGGTGGGCCCCTGGTCCACGTGCCCTCACCAACAAGTTGGTTGATAAATAAATATTACAGTGGTCCCTAAGCTCATGTGACCTTATGTATAGGTTCGAAAATAAACATTCCAGTGGCCCCCTTGGTCCACGTGACCTTATGAATAGATTGGATGGTAATAAACATTATAGTGGGCCCAAGGTCCACGTGACCTTATGAATAAATTGGATTGTAAATAAATATTATAGTGGGCCCTAGGCCCATGTGACCCTATGGACAATTTGGATGGGAAATAAACATTATGTTGGGCCCTAGGTTGGGTGGAAAATAAATATTTTTGTGGGTCCTACTTAGGGCCCACTTATGTATGTTTTGAGTCCACACCTTTCATTAGTGTGGACCTCCACCATGGAGTATGTGATTTATCTATGCCTCCCATCCCTATGGGATCTATCATGATGCATGAGTTTCATCCCAACTGTCCAACCATTTGAGATTATTATAAGGCCATGTGTTGAGGCCCAACTTGATGTATTTTTAGGCCCATTATTGAGGCCCACTTCGGTATATATGAGCTCATGTATGTAGGCCATCTTGACGTGTTTATAGGCCCGTTATTAGGGGCTATCTTGATATATATAGGCCCACGTTATAAGGCCCATGGGTGATGGCCCATTGCAAAATACTTAAGGTCCATTGGTGAGGCTCATTGAGGTGGCCCACTTGATAAATATCAGGCCCATGAGATACGGCCCATTTGATGTATTTGAGGCCCAATGAGATATACCTAAGGCACATTGCAATGTGTGATTCCACCATGATTTATTTAATGATATTTAAGGCGAACCGAGCCTTAGGAGCAATGATGGTTAGATGCTCACATTATCAGGATGATGTCAATTAAATGTTCGCATTGTCACTCTCCTTGAGGCCCACTGATAAGTCCATACTTGTAGTGTGAAGACCGTCTAGTCCCATCTTAGTTATGCACAGGTCCCATCACCACATAACATGTTCAGTATAGATCCATGATTCATGATCATATACATCATATGTATGCCTGATATGAGGAGTGACTGATCATAGCATGTGCCTTTGGGTAGATTGTTTATGGGTTCCCTGATAGGCGGAGTTGCCCTACGTGAGGGCATGGTACATGTAAGATTGTTACATGTCTGGTAGAGTGATTCATGCACTTGCATTTGTGTGATTACGATTATTATATGCCCTAGCGACATCAGGGCTATAGCCTCCACAGACACATCGTAGGTGGCTAGATTGGATATCGAAAATATTTGGTTCTATCATACGGGCGCCATAAATGTCCCTGGGTAAAAATTTCTAAACTCGATGGTACCAGAGGATGACTCCAACGTCGAGACCGAGTGGATGTATGAGCGCATGAGGGCCGATTACCAGGAGGCCGCATCTCCCACTATGTCGTGGTCGGTTGGAAAGGGTGTGGCCTTACTTGCCCGAGGGTAGGGGACAATACTAGGCTGAGTTTGACCAGCTCGTGAATGGGTCCGCTATCGTCATGCCGGATAGGTATTGACAGACTATTGGCCAGAAAGATAGTGAGTTTTCTTATGCTCACTTGGAGTGTACGGCTTGGGGAGCGGCAGTGCCATTTTGAGCATACTAAACTCCGGTGATTATCCTGAATGAGAACTATACTAATATATGATGAGGATTGGCATGCTTGAGTTGCATCTTGCATCACATGGTCTGAATATGGCCGATAGCATTTATATCTTACACCGCATAGCCTTGGTACGGCTGATTGCATTCATGTATTCATCAGCATGATTCCGTATTTTTCTGACCTTGCATTCTGAGCACGTTCTTATTGTGCACACACTTACACCACCCTCTAAGCTTTCTATAAGCTTATGCATGATTGATGCGTACAGGTGACGCAAAGACGCAGCCTTAGTCTCGCCACAATTGGAGCGTACAGTCGAGCTTCTGAAGTTTTTATTATTGTCACTATCTTGTATTTCCCTTTCCTACGCATTGTACTTAAAGTTTTTTATCATAGTGAATTTTGTGGTAGTGTTCTTTTGGTTATTGTTCGTGGGTTATGCTTTTGGTTATGCTCATTACGAATCAAATCATATTATAAATCCTCCTTGTAGCATCCCAGGATCGAAACCTGGTATATGGGTGCCGGGAGCCGAGAATGGGGTACTGCGGAGGCTGTCAGTGCCGGATTCGACGATCGAGAATTTTGTGAGCCCAGTTTCTGAGTTTGGGACGTGACAAGGGAGTTGATATTAAGATTAGGTGTAGGTTTAAGTTTAGGGATTTGAGAATATGTTAAGATTTAAATTTAAGAAATCGGGTTCGAGTTATAGGTTTAGGTTTAGGTTAGGATATAGGTTAAGGTTTAAGAAATTGAGTTTAGGTTATAGGTTTAGGTTATAAGTTAAGGTTATGGGTTAAGGTTTAGGTTATAAGTTAAGTTTTAGGTTTAGGTTAAGGTAATAGGTTTAGGTTAAGGTTATAGGTTTTAGGATTTGAAAATAGGTTTAGGTTAAGGTTATAAGTTTAGGTTTAGGAAAACGGATTTGGGTTTGGGATCGGGTTTAGGTTTGGGTTTCCAAGTTTATGTTTAAGTTTAGGTTACAGAGTTGAGATTAAGATTAGATGTAGGTTTAGGTTTAGGGATTTGAGAATACGTTAAGGTTTAGGTTTAGAAAATCGGGATCGGGTTCGAGATTAGGTTTACGTTTGGGTTTTAGGTTTAGATTTAGGCAATAGGTTTAGATTATAGGTTATAAGTGTAGGTTTAGGTTTAGGTTATAGGTTTAAGTTATAGGTTATAGGTTTAGGTTTAGGTTAAAGTTTAGGTTTAGGTTATAGGTTTTGGGATTTGAGAATACGTCTAGGTTATAAGTATAGGTTTAGGTTATAAGTATAGGTTTTATGTTTAGGTTAAACTTAGAGGTTTAGGTTTAGGTTATAAGTGTAGTTATAAGTTTAGGTTTAGGTTAGGTTATAGGTTACGGTTTAGGGAATTGAGTTTAAGTTATAGGTTTAAGTTAAGGTTTAGGTTAAGGTTTTGGTTATAGGTTTTGAGATTTGAGAATAGGTTTAGGTTAAGGTTTTAAGTTTAGGTTTAGGAAATCGGGCTCGGGTTTAGGTTTGAGTTTTCAAGTTTAGGTTTAGGTTAAGGTTAGGGAGTTGAGATTAGGATTAGGTGTAGGTTTAGGTTTAGATTTAGAGATTTAAGAAAACGTTAAGGTTTAGGTTTAGGAAATCAGGTTCGGGTTCGAGATCGGGTTTACATTTGGGTTTTAGGTTTAGGTTTAGGCTAGAGGTTTAGGTTATAGGTTATAAGTGTAAGTTTAGGTTTAGGTTTTAGGTTATAAGTGTTAGGTTATAGGTTTAGGTTATAGGTTTTGGGATTTGAGAATAGGTTTAGGTTAGGGTGTATCTTAAGGTTTTGGGAATTGAGTTTAGGTTATAGGTTATAGGTTTTTGGTTAAGGTTTAGGTTTAGGTTATAGGTTTTGGAATTTGAGAATAGGTTTAGGTTTAGGTTTTATATTTAGGTTAAGGTTTAGGGAATTGAATTTAGGTTATAGGTTCAGGTCATAGGTTATAGGTTTAGGTTTAGGTTTAAGTTATAAGTTTTGGGATTTGAGAATAGGTTTAGGTTATAAGTATAAGTTTAGGTTAGGTTATAGGTTAAGGTTTAGGGAATTGAGTTTAGGTTATAGGTTACAGGTTTAGGTTTAGGTTTAGGTTATAGGTTTTGGGATTTGAGAATATGTTTAGCTTATAAGTATAGTTTAGGTTAGGTTGTAGGTTAGAGTTTAGGGAATTGAGTTTAGGTTATAGGTTATAGGTTTAGGTTAAGGTTTAGGTTGTAGTTATAGATTTTGAAATTTGAGAATAGGTTTAAGTTATAAGTTAAGGGTGTCGTCCCTGCAAATACAGATATAAATATGGCCTGTTTAAATAATCAGGCCACTCTAATGTTGTCCATAGGAAATAGATAGCTTCATCATGGTCATAACAGCGGTTCCCACATTTCAGGAACCCCCGCTCAACATCTGGATAGCTCCGACGTACATCCGGGTTTGCTCCATCAATTTCGAGCAAATACAGATATAAAACAAGCTGTCCAAATGGTCAGGTCACTCCAATGTTGTCCATAGGAAATGTAGAAATGGACAGCTTCATAATGGTCATAACAACGATTTCCACCTTACAGGAACTCCTGCTCAACATCCAAATAACTCCAACGCACATCCAGGTCTACTCATTTAAATAAAATGGATTATCAAGATCATTTAAATAAAATCAAGTCCAATCAATAATCTGACCTAGAGGATTCTATTAGCATTGTTGACGGCACCTCGAACCTTGTTTAAATCTAGGTTACAATCTGTGGCCACTGATATTATTTGTCTTTCTATGAAGTTGGCAATGATTTCTGTATCAAACTCAGAAAGCAGCCCTAATGATAAAAAATATTTTTTTCCATAAATTCATTATCTCTATCTCTTTTAATTTTTTAACTTTCCATAACAACAATAGCTACCTGAAATCATGACATTTTCTCAAAATAGAAGTCCAAACCATCCCAACTTGTACACCTGTTAGGACAAGCAATTCAAACAACATCCTTAAAAATAAAATTGTCGCTAAAAGTAAACTTTTACCAACAAAAAAAATTTTGTTGCTAAAAGTCACTTTTAGCGACGAAAAAAAATTCATCACTAAAAGTTTCGTCGGTAAAAACCCTCTTTTTTGTAGTGCAATCCACGCTCCCAAATAGGCCAAGATTCCTTAAAATTTTATATTTACCAAACCATTCTTTCTAATTCATAGCTAGGGATGAAATGACATTTTTATTCTTTCATTTTCATTCATCATTTGACATTGGAAATCGATTGTTAATGGGCGCCAATACATACTCAGCTCTTATAAATTGTAAAATGTCACTACGGCCCACCGTGATATATGGATTTTATCCACATCGTCCATCCATTTTAGAAGATCATTTTAGGGTATGAACAAAAAATGAGTTAGATCCAAGGCTAAGTGGACCATAACATAGGAAGTAGTGGTGACAATGAAGCCCACTGTTGAAACCTTCTCATGGCCCACCATGTTGCTTATTTGTTATCCAACCTGTTCATGAGGTCAGCGTAGATGTGGATGAAGGTAGATCATAAATTACAGCTTGATCCAAAACTTCTATGGCTCCTAAAAAATTTTTAACAGCGAGCCTTTAATCTCCACTATGTGGTCCACTTGAGCCTTAGATCTGCTTCATTTTTAGGTTCATACCCTAAAATGATATTTCAAAATTGATGGATGACGTGGATAAAATCTATAAATCATGGTGGGCCCGACAAAGTGCTACTTAAATGGATTAGCGTCCAGGCGGGATAGGAGTAATCCACTTCCCCACACACTGACGTAGCTACCCACTTAGGAAATTGAATTGGTTACTCCCCCTACCACCAGCCACGTGGCATGTGGTCGGTGCTCTATGGGCCCCACCATGATGTATGTATTTCATCCATTCCGTTCATCCATTTTTAAAGATCATTTAATAGTATTTTAAAAAAAATGAAGTATATTTGAATATCAGGTGGACTACATTACAAGAAACAGTATTGAATGAACAATGACCATTAAAAACTTCTTGGGGGCCATAAAAGTATTGGATCAAGTTGATCTTTGTTTTTCCCTTCATCTGGGTCTTTATGACCTAATCAATAGATTGGATGTCAAATAAACAGTACAGTGGGCCTTAGGAGGATTTAAATGATGGATATCCAATCACTATTGTTTTCCTGTGGTGTGGTCTAGCTGATATTTATATCCATCTCATTTTGGGATAAAGTCCTAAAAATTATCTTTAAAAATGGATGAACAGAATGGATGAAATACATACATCATGGTGGGGCCCACAGAGCACCAACCACTAGCCACGGGGATGGTGTCAAAGAGAATAGGTTTAGGTTAAGGTTATAAGTATGGGTTTAGGTTATGGGTTAAGGTTTAGGTTTAGGTTTAGGTTATAAGTATAGGTTTTAGGATTTGAAAATAGGTTTAGGTTTAGGTTATAAGTTTAAGTTAAGGTTGTAAGTATAGGTTATAGGTTTAGGTTTAGGTTATAAGTATATGTTTAGGTTAAGGTTATAAGTATAGGTTTAGATTATAGGTTTAGGTTTAGATTAGGTTATAAGTATAGGTTTTGGGATTTGAGAATAGGTTTAGGTTAAGGTAATAAGTTTAGATTAAGATTATAAGTATAGGTTTAGGTTATGGGTTAAGGTTTAGGTTTAGGTTATAAGTATAGGTTTTGGGATTTGAGAATAGGTTTAGGTTAAGATTATAAGTTTAGGTTAAGGTTGTAAGTATACGTTATATGTTTAGGTTAAGGTTTAGGTTTAGGTTATAAGTATATGTTTTGAGATTTGAGAATAGGTTTATGTTAAGGTTATAAGTTTAGGATAAGGTTATAAGTTTAGGATAAGGTTATAAGTATAGGTTTAGGTTATAGGTTAAGGCTTAGGTTTAGGTTATAAGTATATTTTTTGGAATTTGAGAATAAGTTTAGGTTAAGGTTGTAAGTATAGGTTATAAGTTAAGGTTAAGGTTTAGGTTTACGTTATAAGTATAGGTTTTGGGATTTGAGAATAGGTTTAGGCTAAGGTTATAAGTATAGGTTTAAGTTATGGGTTAAGGTTTAGGTTTAGTTTATAAGTATAGGTTTTGGGATTTGAGAATAGGTTTAGGTTAAGGTTAAGGTTGTAAGTATAGGTTATAGGTTTAAGTTATAAGTATAGGTTTTGGGATTTAAGAATAGGTTTAGGTTTAGGTTATAGGTTTAGGGATTTGAGAATACATTTAGGTTTTAAATTTAGGTTATAGGTTTAGGTTTAGGTTTAGGTTAGCTTTAGGGAATTGAGAATAGGTTAAGGTTTAGGTTTAGAAAATCGGGTTCGAGTTCGGATTCGGGATCGGGTTTAGGTTTGGGTTATAGGTTTAGGTTTAGGTTAAGGTTTAGATTTAGGTTATAGGTTTAGGTTAAGATTTAGGTTATAGGTTATAAGTTATAGGTTATAGCTTTAGGGAATTGAGAATAGGTTAAGGTTTAGGTTTAGGAAATTGGGTTCAGGATCGGGATCGGGTTTAGGTTTGAGTTTTCAAGTTTAGGTTTAAGTTTAGGTTAGGGAGTTGAGATTAGTATTAGGTGTAGGTTTATGTTTAGGGATTTGAGAATACATGTAGGTTTTAGGTTTAGGTTTTACGTTTAGATTTAGGTTAAAGGTTTAGGCTATAAGTGTAGGTTATAGGTTTAGGTTTAGGTTAGGTTATGGGTTAAGGTTTAGGGAATTGAGTTTAGGTTATAGGTTTAGGGTCTGCTCCAACAATTTCGAGCAAACAGAACTTCACAAACTAAATTCAATATGACTATCCGTGAAATACATATATCATACAAGGGTGAGATGCCAGACCTATCAAAAGGTTTCAACCCAGTTAAGAGCCCCAGTAGCAAAACTCCAAACCCATAGACATCGCTCCGTCTCTATCATTCAAAAGGCAGCCTACAAAGAAAGAATGATGAGTGTGTTTTGTTATCAGTTTGTGTACATGAGAGAGAGAGATGTGTTGAAGTTTACTGACCCAAAACTCATAGTTGAATAAATCATGACAATATCTTAAACCCTACAAAAAACACAATCTTCATAACATGAATAGCATCCCATGCACCTTCTTGCAAATAACATCTTTGGCCATGTCCTGACATTGAGCCATCTTCATCCCCAACAACCATCACAAATCAGTGCAATCATATAATTTTTTTTAACAAAGGGACATACATTCTTAGTTGAAAACTGACCTTTCTTTATTAGGTAGCAAGCCAAAAAGTCTTCATTATCTTCCCACATTTATACTGATGAAATCCCCCTTCATAATACCTACCAATGCAGTTGTACAAAAGAATTGTTTTTACTTCTTTAGAAATAGAGAATAGTTTCTTTCATTTTCTGCGTACTGGCATTACTTGGCAAATCATTAGATGAAGGTCATGGATAAAAAATTAAGCCTACTGTAATAGATAAATGGTAAATCAAAGATCTAATCTCGCAACATTTTGTTCTAAATAAAACAAAATAGTGAATGTGCACTGAAGAGTATCCAATATCTGAAACATGATTTCCAAGAAAAGTACAATGCATTTTATGATTACCCTATAAAAGAAATCCATGCATAAGCATTATTTGATAACTTTTCTTGCTTATTTTTAACTATTATTAGTTTGCCACTTAAATATAAGGAGCCTGGTTCCCTGATATGTATGCCAAGCAAGATAATTGCATTTCTACTTTATGGGACTGACTATTGTAATGCAATTTCTTAGTGCATCCAAACACAGATTTCAACTGATGGTGGAATTAACAATTGGAATCATACATAGTTAGAAGTAGATCCATAAGCATAATGGGTACTGAAAATTAATGCTCCTCAGCTAAATTTAGCCACCCTTCCTCATTTTGCATCTTGAGGTTCTTTGCTCAAAATCACAATCACGTAAGATTGAAGTTGGATTTGAAAGAAATACAATGGCTATTTGTGGGATATTTCCTCACAATGAGTAGTTCCACTTGAATGAGCTTAATCATTGTGATTCAATTCAGTTGAGCTTCCAAACACACCTGTTTGTTTAAGTGGAAATTTGTGCAAAAGTTATACAAACTCCACTTAAGAGATGGTTTCTTTTGTTTGAAAAATAAAAAATGAAGGGGAAATTAGTTTCCTTTTCCTAACTTTTCCTCGCATAATGAGGAAAACCATTCCACACTCCCCCATGTGAGAGACAAGTCTCACTGTTCAACTGTTGACCTTTTCACATTTACACAAAAGACAACACTCATAACCAAACAATGGAATTAAGGTTGGTTGGATTTGGTTGGATTTTGTAGTTTTCCATTCCTTAAGGATTCTTTAGGGGTTTTCCATTTCCATATTTTGGATTTTGTTTATCCAAACACGAAATAAAAAGAATGCAACAAAGGAAAAAAGGAAATGAAAGAAAGGAAACAAGAGGAAATTCAGAACACAAACATAACCAGGTATGTATGCCCTCTGAAGAGCCTAGATATATAACAACCTCAGATTTTTCTATTCGGAGTTGAAAATTCCACCTTCCTTCTTTATAGCTGCTGCCAAACCCTATTCGTGGGATAATATCTCCCATTAAAGCCTGAAGATTGTGCCACATCTGATTCACGAGACTCTTCAAAACCAACCCACTAATCCCATTTGCTGACCAAATCATAGCAACTTACAGAGAATGATAGTAACATCCACTATAGCCAACAAGAAACAGCAATCAACTGACCAATGTACTAAATAAAAATAAATAAATCAACATATTCACATAATGCAAATAAGTCGACATGAAGCCAAATAAAAATAAAAATCATTAAAGAGAACTCAATGAAATAAGGAAATCTCCTCTACCAATCTTCAAGGCTTTCCACATATGATCCATCCACAAGAATGCCCATCATATCAGTAGTCTGGAACACAAGAAATGGTCCCCATACACCATATAACTTCTGAAATCTATACAGAAAAATAAGGAACATGATGCACGTCTGTTGCTACGTACAAATCACATCCAAACAAGTTTAGAAGAAATCCATGGTGACATCATCAGATCCCAATGCTTTATCTCTGTCTCATATTACATTCGAGATCTCTTCCCAAAAGTTCCTTGTAAGCCACTCTGTTAACTCATTCAAAAGCCTCTTGAATTTTCTGAATAATCAATACAAAATAACCATAACCCATGAATAATACAAGGTGAAGATAAATCATGGAAAGAAAAGTATATCTATTACATGAAGAGTCTCCAACTGTGAGAAGCCTCTGCTCCATTCTCTCGTAAGACCCCAACACCATTAATTCTGACAACCCACACCATTAAATCCAGTAACCCAGTCGCTGCAGCCCATCTCCACACCAATATCAATCCAAAAACCCCCAAATTCGGAAACCCCTAAATCCAAAACCTCCAAATTTAAAATCCCCTAAGTCCGAAAACCTCCAAATTCAAAAACCCCCACATCTATCAACCTTCTACTTTCGAATCAATTACCCAAAAGGAAGCATTCTACTATTACCATTTCTACCACCACCCAGCTGAGGAATCGACTAGAATGGTTGCCCCTAATTCAAGAGGTGTCCTAAAATGAGAAAACCCTAGGGAGAGGGAGAGGGAGAAATAGAGAGAGAACGATTGGACTGGGCACAGATTGACCGTGGCCTACCTTCACATGGAGGATGCAAGCGGATTGGTTGGTGTACCACACACCAGCTCAAAGTTTTGGGCGGGGGAGAAATTTTGGAGATTTTGTTTCCCTCCATCAGGTTTCACCTGCAAGAAAGGGACGCTAGTTTGCTTCCTATGCCTAAATGTTATGTGGGGCCCGCTGTGATGTATGAGAGAAATCTACCCCATTCATTCCTTTTTGGAGGTCATTTTCGAACACTTGTCCAAAAATGAAGTCTATCCAAAACTCAGCTAGATCCAAAACTTCTATGAAAAAGGTTATGGTGGGCATTCAATCAACATTGTGTGGTCCATTTGAGATTTAAATCTATCTAGTTTTTTGAACTACATTCTAAAATAGGCTGGAAAAGTGAATGGATGGCATGGATATACATTAAATTATCAAGGCGGCCCCAGTGTAAGGAATGACTAAGTATTTGAAACAAAATGACTAAATATTTGAAACAAATGAAAATCTTTGGCAAGCAAGATATAATTTATCTGAGTAAAAAAAAAAAATGTTATCAAAGTGATGTTACATGCACAAGATTATTTCATTGCATATTTAAATTACTGGAACTATTTAGCACCTAATGATATACCTGTATATGGCGCAAAAACAAACAAGCTAGACAAGACATTTTCTGCAAGTTAGAACTTGCTAAGCTAAAACATTGGGAAAAGGAAAGCAAGTTACAAATCCAAGCTATAGTAAATATCGATGAATGGATTCAAACCTTGAAATAGATATCAAGTGCTCTATACAGCCCATCATCAAAGGGCTTTGAAGATTCTGGAAGGGCCTTTGCCAGAGATCGCATCTTTTCAGGTTTCAGGTTTACATTTGGCATGGATTCTCTGAAAATAGGTAACACCCATGCAAAAGCCCATATGAACCCCTACAAGAGCCAATGAACTGACATCCACAATCATTAGAAAATGCTAACAATCAAAATTCATATGCAGAATCAACACAAAAATACTCCAATTACAATACATTTAGTGAATGATCCCAAAAATGAGGTTGGGAGGGCTAGATTAGGTCGGGTTGGAGGTTTTTTATACTTAATATGATTGACATTTAATTTGTATTATTTAGTCAAAAATATAATAAGTTAACATATGAACAAGCTCCACTCGACTCGACTCGAACCGCTAGCTCGACCCGATAACTTTGGCAAACAAGCCATGCTTCAATGTTGAGCTCGAGTATAGCATGGACAAGTCAAGCCCAGCTTGGCCCACCTCAAATCGACTCGGCTTGGCTCGATCTACAGCCATAGTGACTTTATAGTGGGCAAGGTTTAAAAATTGGAGGTAATTCTTTAGCTGTACAGGTGGCATGGTTTTACAGTAATCACAACCATCCAAATCGCTAAACCAAGTGTGGATAGAGTATAACTGAAAATTGACAAAGAGAAGATTATTAACCATGCACCTGAACTTTTACTTTAAATTTGGACCACTCACTGCTTACTTTTAATGATCTATTTGATGGCCATTAATTGGATGGTCAAGATTACTTGACCTTGTGGTTCTAGAGATTTGTTTAATTTCACAATTTGGATGGTCTAAATAGTTATACATCACTGTCACGCGTAAAGAGAATGAATGGACGATCAGCTTGTTTTTGGAGAAGGACAATCTTCACTAAGGGGCCTACCTTTTTCATGGTACTGATGTCCTCCATAAATGACATGGTAACGCGAGCTATGGTACCGTTGCATGTAGGTGATCAGTTCTCTTTTTAAAATGTTAAAATATCAATATTGTATTCTGAGCTTTGCTAAGCCCACAAGCATGTATAATACAGCTCGAGTACATGGCATATATTTGCCAGCATGGCACAATAGATCTAAGATCCAGTCCATCCATCAAAACAGAAACATAATAATAATAACTTAATTCAAGAATCCGATTGGTCCACGTGTTATGTGGGCCACAATTTGTAAAAAAAAAAGTACGACTTTGAAAAACCTGGTTGAAGTTTTTTAACCCATCCGTTGTTTCTAAATTGAGGCTCACATACTCATTGCGCCAGATTTTATTTTGAAGAAAAAAATATATACAGAGTAGGACCAACCTGATGGATGGATGAGATGTAGCATGTATGTGTCATGCTGGCATATGTGTGGCATGTACATGAGTTTAATTGCACATGCGTGTGTGCTTAGCAAAGTTCTATAATTTGCTATTATTTTTTAATGTCAATATAGAATTTCAGAAGATGCAAATCATACCAAACTCAAATAAATAATTGTAGAAGCTCCTCACCGTCTGATTGAAATTATCAAATGAATAATTTTGGAACCTCAATTAGGCTACATATGAGAAAGATATTGGGCATACAAGATTGATCAACAATTTCAATGAAATTTGATTTAGACATCTAAAGTTATTTACTTTTCAATTTGAACTGATTAGATTGTCCAAAAACGATTAAAGGTTCAATTAGTGGATGTGCCTAATAATTTAGTAATTTTATTTTTCACAAATAAATTTCAATTTTCTTTTTAAAAAAACATATTTTTTTTCAAAATGTATATTTTTTTTTACTCTTTTAATCAAATATCATTTTTATATAAAGTATTTCAAAAATATTTAAAATACAAATTTTGAATTTTTATTTTCAAAATCTCAAAACTTTTCTCATATTTTATTTTTTTCTCAAAATTTTCAAAATGCTGATTTTTTTCTTCAAAAGCATTATTTTGTTCTCAAAATTTTTCATAAATATAGTTAAAATTTCTAAACTTTTCAATATTATTTTTTATGTGATATTACAAATCATTTAAATATTACCTTTTAATTTTATATATATATATATATATATATATATATATATATATAAAATTTTCATTCATATGATATAAAAATTAAACATACATATATATATACACACATACACACACACACACATTTTTACCGACAAAAATTTTAAAAAATTAAAATATTTTTACATTAGGAAAAACACTTTTACCAATGAACATTTTCGTAGGTAAAAGTCTTACCGTGAACATTTTCAAGACAACGTGAAATTTTTTTATTAAAATTCAAAACACCTTTTAGCAACGAAAATTTTTCGTCGCTAAAATCCTCATTTAGCTACAAAATTAATTTTGTCTCTAAAAGGAAACGTCTCGACTTTTTTTTTTTTCAATAATTTAAAACACGCTTTAGCGACGAAAATGTTAGTCGCTAAAAGTCCAATTTAGCTACGAAATTAATTTCGTCGCTAAAAGGAAATGTCTCGACTTTTTTACTCTTTTTAAAAAATTCAAAACACCCTTTAGCGATGAAAAGTTTTGTAGCTAAAAACCCCATCCACGTTTTTTAGCTACGAAAATGTTTGTAGCTAAAAGTAAACCTTTCAATTTTTTTTAAAAAAATGTTTACAGTCTTTAGCGACGAAACGTTTCGTAGCTAAAAGTCTCATCCAACTTACACCTTTAATTTGTTAAAAAATCTTTAGAGGCTTTAGCGACGAAAGTTGTCACAGCTAAAAGTCTCATCCACGCAACACTCCTTTCTAAATTGGTTGCAGCTTTTAGCGACGAAATGTTTCGTAGCTAAAAGTCTCATCCAGAAAAATTACTTCAAGACTTTAGCGACGAAAATTTGCATGGCTAAAAATCTCATTCAATTTTTTGAAGCAATTTTTACCGACAAAATTTTCATAGCTAAAAGTTACTTTTAGCTGCAAATTTACACTTTGGTCGCTACGAAAATTTCTTTCGTCACTAAAAGTGACCCTTAGCAAGAAAGAAAATTTTCATTACTAAAGCCTCTCCTTCTTTAGTGGAAGTTTTAGGATTAGTCGGGCATAATAGACAGAGTCGGTGATATGATCCCAATCCCATAAATCTTAAGACAATCCACTAGCAACACCATCATTACCTTTAAATCCCATCCAATTTACCTTAATCCGTTCAATTCAAATTTAACTAGGAGGTATTTGGCTCAAGAGATCAGAAGGGATGAGAAAGTTTAATCTTGGAATTGGCCCGGCGTGCCGAAACGACTAGATATGGCAGGTCAGGGATAAAGCAATCCCATGAATGTCAAGACAATCCACTATCAACACCATCATTACTAGGAATTTCACGCCATTTACCCTAGTTCCATTCAATCCCTTCCCATCCACCCGGCCAACCGGGCCCTTAACATACTATAATGCGCTAGAAAACCCAAAAGGCTATCCTATCTTTTTCAACCTCTTCCATAAATGATGGTGGTCCATCCACTTGTACATGTTCACGCACATTTCTCAATCCTGACCACATAATTTGTGGGCTGCATTTTTTATGGAGCGTGGCCCGAAAATCCAAGTGGGTCGAGCCATCATATGTAGCCGAACCCACATGGCCCTACTCCCCTCTCATGGGCTAGACAACCTGGACTGCTATTTTATTGTTTCCACCTTTTCATTAAGTGATGGTGGCCCATCTACCATACATGTGTTGCATGCCTCCCTCAATCCCAACCGCATAGATCGTGGACCCATTGTGGATGGAGTGCAGCCCTATATCACATTGATGTGATGATCTAACCTTCTGACCTTCTGATCTGATAAAGCGCAGTCACCCACAGAAAGTAATCAACGGTAAGTTCAAGAAAATCCCTAGTGGGTCGAGCCCGTTTCACTACCTGGCCGAACCCAAATGTCATAGCTCTCTCCTAGGCTAGATCATATAGACTGATCTAGACCGCTATCTTAGGTGAGGATGAACCATCCACCTGACATGTGTCCCGTGCATCTTTCAATCCTGGCCGCACAATTGTGGGCCGTATTGTGGATGAAGTATAGCCCGAAAATCACACTAATGGAATGATCTTAACCATCTGATTCGTTAAAATCCAATCCCCAAATAGCTATCGACACATGGCTCAATGAAAACACGAGTGGGTCGAGCCCATTTCATATCTAGCCGAACCCACATGGCACAATTCCCTCTCACGGGGGAAGCGGATTGCTTGTTTTGTAACTCACCACGCTAAGCGTACTAAACCATGTGGGGCCACCGTGATTTATGTATGTTATCCACACCGTCCATCTATTGTGATCCAGCTATTTTAAAAGATAGCTTTAGGCTTTGAACGAAAAATGAAGCATATTCAAAAATCAAGACCACACCACAGGAAACAATATGAATTGAACGGTTGAAAAATTCTTGGGGGCTACAGAAGTTTTGGATCAAGCTGATATTTGTTTTTTCCCTTCATCCATGTCTGTATGATCTTATGAACAGGTTGGATGACAAATAAACATCATTTTGAGCCCTATGATTGTTTCAACTGTGGAAATCATTATTCCCACTGTTTCCGGTGGTGTGATCTACTTGATATTTTTATATACTTCAAATTTGGTTTCAACGTCTAAAAGTAGCTGGAAAAACGGATGGACGGAGTGGATAAACCACATAAACTCATGGTAGGCCCAACAGAGTTTACTGAGTACACAATCCGATTTCTCTCATGGGCTAGATAGCATAGACTGCTATCTAAAGGTTTTCACCTTTTCTTAAATGGTGGTGACCCAACCACTATACTAGTGACACGTGCATCCCTCAATCCCAACCCCAACCACACAGATCATGGGCCCCATCCTGAAAATCATCCTGATTGAATGGTCTTACCTATCTGATTTGGTAAAACCCAATCTCCAACAAAAACTTCTCCACATGTAACCCGTGTCAGTCCGACCGAACCACATGATGCAGTTCTTACTCACGGGCTACACAGCCTAAATTACCAACTTAGCCTTTTGCACATTTTCGTAAAATGTGGTGACCATTGCCCAGTACGGGTCGCATGTATTTCTCTCAATCCAGACCGTCCAAATCATGAGTTCCAACGTGGATGCAGTGCGGCCCGATAATCACACTGATCGAATGATCTTAACCGTCTGATCTGATTCGTCATATATGGACTGCTGGCCACCTTCTCTATAATCAATGGTTTCATGTTTGTTGGACAGTTGGAATTGGTCTCTTCCAACCACAACGGTCCTACAAATGACATACACTTATGACACGGTGTACGATGCATGAGTCACCGCCACTTGATAGTCCGCGAAGAAAACATATGGTAATCCTGAGTCCTGATTGCCCAATCTCAAAGCCCAAAGGACTGGAACATTGGCCAGAGGATATGTACCGTATACTCTTGTTTTCAGTTTGTACAATATGCGACCATGTTGTAGTGATCCAGACCGTTGGTTTCGTCAAGCTCCAATAATATGGAAGGACCCATATCCAGAAATTTTCATCAACAAAATAATCCCAACTTTTCTATATGTACGCTACACATAAACGGTTAATATGAGAAATGTAGCAGTGACCTACATTTGACTACACAAACGCCCAGATTGAAGGCCAGGATCTTCCAACATGGGAAATATTCCACCATGGTCCATACAAGTTGGGGCCCACATACCAATAATCTGGATCATGACCATCGGCCCCACTTGTGCTAACAGAAAATCCATATATTTTGGTCAAGAGATCACAGAATCCGGTGACCAAGACCGTTGGTTCGGTAAAGCCTCAACGTGGGGACCGTACCGAAAAATTATCATCAAATGCCCGTGATTGACGGCCAGGATCTTCCAACATGGAATACATTCCATTATGGTCCATCCAAGATGGGCCCGACATGCGGATAATCTGAATAAAAACCATGGGGCCCACTTGCACCAACAGAACATCCACGTCGTTCGGTCAAGATATCACAAAATCTCTCCCTCTCTCCCTCTGTCCATCTGTAACCCTCCAACCACCCATACCTCTCTCTCTCTCTCATTCATTGATTTTTGGTATACATACCATCTAACCAGCTGTCTGCTAGCGTGTAGGAATGCGTTTTAAATTCATGTAGCTTGGTGTTGGACGCGGATTAGCTAGACTCGCTACTGAGGTGACGTGACCAAGTTCTGTGGGTCCCGCCATGATGTATGTGTTGTATCCACACCGTCCATTCATTTGGAGATATTACTTTAGGGCAGGAGTCAAAGAATGAGTCAGATTCAAGCTCAAATGGACCCAACACAGAAAACAGTAGAGAGAGTTACGCCCACCATTAAAATTTTCTAAGGCCCACCAAGTTTTCGATCAAACTGAAATTTGTGTTTTTCCCTTCTTTCATGTATGTTTTAACTTGTGAACACGTTGGATCTCAGATAAACATCATAGTGGACCTTAGGAAGGTTGCAACGGTAGGAGTCACTCTTCCCACTGTTTTCTGTGGTGGGGTCTATTCCAAATCTAGATCTGACTCATTATTTGTCTCATAGCCTAAAATGATCTCTACAAATTGATGAACGACGTGGATACAACACATACAGCATGGTGGGTCCCACAGAACTTTGTGACGTCACTTCAGTAGGGAGTCTCGCTACTCAACCTGTCAGTATATAATACGCGTCCCTTGAGGTCGTTGAGCTAGCTCGTGATTTGAGATTTTTTAAGTGAGAGAAATAGCAGGAGGAAAAATCCAAGGGGAATTGATTAGGAGGTATAACTGTTTTGGCCGGTGGATGAATTGAGTAGCTTGCTTTTAAGTAGAGCTTTGGAGAGAGTTTATTCTCCTAGAGGTCTGGTGTTTGTGCTCCACTTGGAAAGGTTCTTTTCAAAGTCTCCCTTTTCTCCATTCCTCTCTCTCGATCTTTGATTTTTTCTATAAAGTTCGTTGTGTTGTTTTGGGCCACCGGGATCTCTTTCTGTGGCTGACCTTTCTTGGTTTTCTTGAGTTTTATATAGAAGGAGAGGTACCATTGGTTGGAAAACACAGAGCAAAGGAAAGTGAGAAAAAGAGCACATTTCATTCCTTGTTTGTAGGGAAAGATATGGGTGCACCCTTATCAGCATGGCCTTGGGAGAACTTGGGCGCCTACAAGGCATGGATATATTGTCTTGCATACCATTTTCTTAAATACCCATTTCTTATTTTTATTTTATTTTTTCTTTCAGGGGTCTTCTGGTTTGGTTTTATTGTATCTGTGATTGATTTTATTATTATTATTTTTTAATTTGTTTTTGAGCAGTATATGTTATATGGTCCACTCGTTGCAAGGGTTCTATATTCATGGTTTTATGAAGATGTGCAAAAGGATAGCTGGTGTCTACACATTCTCATCATCTCTGCCCTTAGGGCACTCACTCATCAGCTTTGGAGCTCATATAGCAACATGTTATTCCTTATACGCAACAGGAGAGTTATCAAACAAGGTGTTGATTTCAAGCAAATAGACAAGGAATGGGATTGGTAATCTCTCTCTCTCTCTCTCTCTCTCTCTCTCAATTAAAGATAATATCAAAGTTTGTTTATCTGTTTTAATGATTTCTTTTTAAATGACAGGGACAAGTTCTCTCTCTCTCTCTCAATTAAAGATAATATCAAAGTTTGTTTATCTGTTTTAATGATTTCTTTTTAAATGACAGGGACAAGTTCTCTCTCTCTCAATTAAAGATAATATCAAAGTTTGTTTATCTGTTTTAATGATTTCTTTTTAAATGACAGGGACAATTTCTTAATTCTTCATGCTATGATCTCAGCCATGGCATGTTACACCTTCCCATCCCTTACAAATCTTCCATTTTGGAATTTGAAGGGGTGCATCTTTGCACTGGTACTCCACATGGTTGTATCAGAGCCTTTGTATTATTGGCTACACAAGCGTTTGCACACTGAATATCTATTTACAAACTACCATTACCTCCACCACTCATCTATGGTACCTCAGCCATATACAGGTACAAATCATCAAAAACCCATGTCTCCATTTCATCTTTTTCCTTCGTTTTTTTTTTTTTTTTTGCAATAATTATTTATTTTGATGCAGCTGGGAATGCCACGCTATTGGAGCACCTTATGTTGAGTGTGGTCATAGGGATCCCTATAATGGGGGCTTCTTTGGTGGGTTCCGGATCAGCGATCTTGATCTACGGCTATCTGTTGATCTTCGATTTCTTGAGAAGCATGGGGCATAGCAATGTGGAATTTATTCCACATGGGCTGTTTGAGTCACTACCATTCCTTAAATATCTCATTTACACTCCAACGTATGTAAATTAATTCCATACACACAGACCATATGTATTTTTAGAGAGAGTGAGAGAGAGAGAGAGAGAGATGGGTCACACAGACCGGATGATCCAATCCATCCACAAGTTGGACATCTTTCCTATGGTGGTTACGATTCTCCAACAAATGTGCTTCTTTAGAACTATAAGCAGTCCATGCTAGGCCACAACAAATGGACGGGTCAAATTGTGGGTCGAGCCAGAAATGATCCTGACCACCCCTGTTATGGTCTATTTATCAGACGGTTAGAAACATATCATTATCGTGATTTTTGCATGGTGGCCCATGGAATGTGTGTTGGACCTTAATGGACAATATATATTTCTCAAATGGACAGTCCAACTGCCAGGATGCAACTAGGAGTGGTTAGTTAAAAGTTAGGAAATCCCCAATCTCTAAATTAGTACAACTTCAAATACTACCAAACCTCCCACAAACGACCACAATTCAAGCAATGTTGTAGGTCATTTCTACCGGGACACAATCTCTCATTTCCCCCTTTTATCTTCACTTCTTCTTTACCAAACTTTCAAATCCTCCTGCCCTATGACCACTTTCCATTCTCTTCAAAAAAGACCTTTTAACGTTTTTCTTTTTTTGGGGTGCGTGTGCAGGTACCATACCCTACACCACACAGAGATGGGGACTAATTTCTGCCTCTTCATGCCTCTTTATGACATGCTGGGACACACACTCAATGACAAGTCATGGGAGTTGCACAAGAAGATAAGCTCAGGTGCACGTGACTCATATAACCTCCAGCAGTTTGTAGCAGGTACCTCAAGGCATCCGTGTACGGATATAAATGTAATTTGTCCAACATAGACTTTGTTCCCAGTGGGCCTGACATGGGAGACGGATCAGATGATCAGAACCGTCCACCGTGCAGGTGTCACACAGTGATCATAACCCAAAAACAATGATTAACGGGTGATCATGATCATCGATATATATATAATTGAATGTGGACATGTGAAAAAACAAGTAAAGATTCCACATTTGAATCCATGAATGATCACATGATAACTTTACTGTGGGCAGAATTTGAATGGTTCTGATCATCAGTGCATCTCTGGATCTGGGCATTAGTAGGTCTATTCATGCAGCGAACCCGTTAACTTTTAGCCGGTACAGAGTGTAGCCGACGAGTCGCCATGATAGAAAAAGTAATATCACAACCTGTCTACGTTGGTTTTTAATGCTTTGCTGAATGACAGATGATAGGCTAAGATCTTACTAGTATTTAACAAAAATAATCATAAAGTTAAGTATGCATTACTTGTATAATTGGTATTTTTTAGTGGACCACTCAAATCACACTACCCCAATTGTCACATGTGCAGTGCAAAACGACCGTGTGCCGGACTTCGTTTTTCTGGCACACGTCGTCGACGTGCTTTCCTCTCTCCACGTGCCGTTCGTCCTCCGGTCATTCAGCTCACTGCCGTTCTCTACTCGCCTCTTCTTGCTGCCTTTGTGGCCTGGTGCCTTCCTGGTGATGCTGATCATGTGGGCCACATCAAAAACCTTCTTGATTTACTTCTACACATTAAGGGGTCGGTTGAATCAGACATGGGCAGTTCCCAGATTTGGATTTCAGGTTGGCCGCTGATCAAAATGACCATATAATTTTTATATTTGGAGTGGGCCCATGAAAAGGTCTACTTATTGATGTTTGTGTGTTCTTTTTGTTCTGCAGTATTTCTTACCCTTTGCTACAGACGGTATCAACTACCACATTGAACAAGCAATTCTAAGGGCTGATAGATTGGGTGTTAAGGTCCTTAGCTTGGCTGCATTGAATAAGGTAGGTTTCCTTCTTTTCACCAACCTCTTTGATTCTGACCCATGTTTATGAGGTTAGTTCATGTGGGGAGCCATGATTGGATTATCCAAGCCCTTGATTCAATCATTCCCAGCCACGCAATGAATATGGATTTGTTGGTATTCTTCTTATTAACCATGTTAGGTAAACAAATGATTGAAAGGTTTAGATTTGTCTGATTACTCGATTCTTTGGGCATGGTCCATCCATGATGAGAACGAAAAGATCAATGGTCTAGATTAATGGACCATGGGATCCACTTCTACAAACTCTTTAATGATATTGTATGAGACAATATCATTAAAGAATCATACAATATCATTAAAGAAGGTGGGTTTATTAATTCCAAAGCCGAGAGGAGCCAGCACACGTGCCACATGTGTGAGATAATATTTCCATCAGATGGGCTTGTACGGTTTTAGACCCTCCAGCCTAAAAATCAAACCATTGCATACCTTAGCTGGGCCAAGGCAT
Source organism: Magnolia kwangsiensis (assembly GCA_037074715.1). Taxonomy (NCBI): domain Eukaryota; kingdom Viridiplantae; phylum Streptophyta; class Magnoliopsida; order Magnoliales; family Magnoliaceae; genus Magnolia; species Magnolia kwangsiensis. Next base: position 12,412,450 of record CM073582.1, on the reverse strand, counting down.
ACAAAACAAATGGATGGCCAGTTTAATTCGTGCAGTGTGGCCCCCATGAGGAGTGAAACTCCCTGATTTTGAGGCAGAAGATTTAAGCTTTACTTCCAACCTGATGGAAAGTTCAGATCCTGCACTTGTTTCATATTAGCACATGTGCATGCGTGCATGTTGGTCAACTCCATACGTTTGTTGATAAATGGCCTTTCAGGATTATATTCTGAAATATAAATGGCTATTTCATTATCAGTTCATCTTTTTAAATAATAATAATAAGTGCCCACCAGCCCAGTGGCTTACACAGGCAGTGGACCACACACATCCATATGTGGAGCCCATGACTTTATTTTGATTTAAAATTTAAAATTGCTAGTTGGGAAATGCATTTTTAAACATTTAAAGTTTAAAATAGAATGTAAGAGATCATAAGTGTTAATTTGCATTAGAACAAATGAGGTTACAGAACGAATCACTCAATGGAGGTGGGACGCTCTTCGTGAAGAAACTTCCTGATCTTAAAGTACGAGTCGTCCATGGAAACACCTTAACCGCTGCAGTCATCCTCAACGAGATCGATAAGGATGCCGTCAAGGAAGTCTTCTTAACTGGGGCCACTTCTAAGCTTGGAAGAGCGATTGCCCTCTATCTATGTCGATATAAGATTAGAGTCATGGTAATTATCACTCATCTTCTCCTTTTCCTTCTCTATTCATGATTATTTATTGATTGTTTGCATTTTGAATTTTTATTACGCGGCTCAATTATAGTTAGGTGGTCCAATTATTACTATAAAATCGAATAATGGTGTATAACTTACCAGTCAATCACTTCTAGTGAAGCAATGAAGGAAAGAAGTTCTTAACTATTCAATCTTATTACTGTTTAACTAAAATTTCAATAATGGCAGATGCTAACCTTATCGGTGGAGAGATTTCAATCGATTCAGAAAGAAGCCCCACAGGAGTACCAGCAGTATCTAGTTCATGTTACGAAGTACCAAGCCGCGCAACACTGCAAGGTTATGATCAAGAATTATATTGATTTAGTTCAGTTATGATTTGGTTAAATGCAATTAGCATGAATTTATGGGCATTTCAAAATGCAAATTTTCCTAATCCCATCTTGGAATGCATAAATTTTTATGTTTTGATATTTATTTATTTTATTGTAATTTAGACATGGATCGTTGGAAAGTGGCTATCGCCGAGGGAACAGACGTGGGCTCCGCCGGGCACTCATTTCCATCAATTCGTTGTCCCACCTATCTTCTCCTTCAGGAACGACTGCACGTATGGGAAGCTTGCGGCGATGAGATTGCCCGAGGACGTCGAAGGGCTTGGATCATGCGAGGTAAGCTGTCCTTACTACATGTCTTACATTGTTCTAAAATGTTTCATGTTACAAACTAATCAACTTCTTTTCTTTCACTTTTTATGGAAACTTGAATAGTACTCGATGGCAAGAGGCGTCGTTCATGCATGTCACGCGGGTGGTGTGGTCCACCTTCTAGAGGGGTGGACCCACCATGAGGTTGGCGCCATCGACGTGGAGAAGATCGATTTAGTTTGGCAATCTGCATTAAAGCATGGTTTTAGGCCAGTGTGAAGCTTCAAAGAAAGAACAAACGAAAAATTCCATAGACTTCTCTCTCTCTCTCTCTCTCTCTCTCTCTCTCTATTTCACATTGTTTACATGTTAGTTAGGCAGTTGAAATCCATGATGGGAAATCAAAAGCATGTAACATGCTCGTGAATGTTAAGTAGAGACTGATATGTGATGAAAGAAAAAACATTCAAGGTATTGTGTTATAGGTGTGTTAATCCAATAAAAGGCAAATGGTCCTTTTTCGTTTGGTATTTGTCTCATTTTCTTACTATGGTCACATGGGTTTGTTACAAAAATGATGTGTATGATCTTGAAAGGACTAGACTTCTGTGATGATCACGTCCTCCTTGCATGTGGCACCAATGTACATCTATCCATACCATCCAAATTGTGGGTCCCATTATCTATAGAACCACACGTATCAAGCCATCTTAACCATCCAATTATAAGTGAATTAGATCAATAAAAAACACATGGCCCTTTTCTTAGAATTTATCTCATTTTCTTAATATGGTCACATGGATTTGTTACAAAATGATGGATATAATTCTTATAAGGGCTAGACTCCATTGATGGTGATTCATCCTCATGACACATGGCACCAATGTAGACCTATCCATACCATCCAAATCATGGGTCTTATTGTAGATGGAACATATATATTATAGGTGGATTAATTACAGGTGGATTTCAATAATCACGCTCATCAAACCACCTTAATTAGCCATCCAATTACAGGTGGATTCAAGAAAATTAAATGACCCTTTTCTTATGGTATTTGTCTCATTTCTTAATATGTTCACATGTTGAAAAAATTGTGTAAATGATTTTTGTTAAGGGCTGGACTCCTATGATGGTGACTTATCCTCCTGACATGTGGAACCGATGTACACCTATCCATACCATCCAAGTTGTGGGTCCCATTGTGGATGGAGTGTATCTCTAGAGTCACACACCCATCAAGCCATCGTAACCATCCAATTATAGGTGGGTTAATTGAATAAAAGGCAAATGGCTCGTCTTTTGTATTTATCACATTTTCTTAATTAACATGCTCGCATGGATCTTTACAAAAATGATGTGTATGATTCTTGTAAGGTGACTCATCCGCTTCACATGTGGCACCGATGTACATCTCTAACCATACCATCCAAAATTTGGCTCACATTATGTATGGAGCATAACTACAAAATCACACTCATCAAGCCAACATAACGGATGAACATTTTGGCTAAGTCAACCTGCGTCATTGACTTGCAGATACCTGTGATTAAATTGTTCAGAGGTCTATATTTTCAAAGAATTATATATGTATGGATTTTCATTTTTTACTTTGGATAACGGTGATCAAAATCACCTGATAAGAATGTTGGGGGACCGCAGAAGTACACAAAGATGAATCAATCAAAGTATTTCAACCGTACAATCAAGTCCAATCATAAACACTTCAAATTTAATGTGAAAAAACTTTTATGAGAAAAAACTATGTTACCAAGCGAAAATAGTGCACTATAAAAGTAGAAATTTATAAGAGAGAGATTATCCGATTCGAACAAGCCTCTAATTTTCCCAAGCTATGCCCTTAAAACCCTAGAATGAATTAGAAAGCTCTCAATTTCTCCCAAATCCCAATTACACATATATATAGCCTCTATGAGAATCACAATAAAAATCGGAAACAAATCCTGTACTCATGCAATTCTGCGTATATGCACGATGGAACCTTTGATGGAACTTCAATGACATCGACATATTGCTGATGGCATCAAAAGCCTTTGATAGATTCAAGAATGCTCCAAAACTGTCTAGCGACAAAACATAATTTTTTTCAAATTTTTTTGATAACATCGAGCCTCTTTCGATGTCATCGAAGTTTTCTTGATGGCATTGAGTTATTTATCGATGGCATCAATAAACCTGTTATTTTCATATTTAAGACATCAACAACAATCTTTATCATGTCTTAAACCTTCATTCTTCATAGCTTCTTGTCCTCATCTCTAATTCCCTCTTACATTATAGCTCCACTTGTACACTCGGTCTTTCATTTATGCTCTCACCAAGCCTAGAGAAGTTGCACAGAACTTGAACTTCTCTATAAGAACTAACTTAGTGAGCATGTCAGTAGCATATATGCTCATGTGAATTTTCTCTAGAATCACGCCTCCTTCATCAAGTATCTATTACATAAAATCGTGACGCACATCAATATGTTTAGTACATAAGTGTAAGACCCGTATCTTGGTCCGTACCTTTCCGTACACTTTCGCGGTCTTACTGGTCGAATTCCGGTGACCTTCGACCCTTAACCGATATCGACGCGTGACCCTAATTCATATACCGACAACCCGAGTCGACTCAACCCGAGACCGATACCATAGCGACCGCGCCGTCGTTGCGGTTCCGATACCGCGACTCGTGCGCCGAGACGATACCCTTGCTAAGAGATGTGGGCCAACGTTCGGTGCGAGAAAACGCCGCGCGTTGCGAAAACTAAGGGAATCTCTACGATGTGTCACATCAATCATATCAATCCCATCAATCAATCAACCCCTCAATCCATCACATGTCAAGTGCACATCACTTTATTCCATTTTTCCAAGCAACCACAAAAGTCTTCATCTCCCATACCTCTCTTACACAAAAAGCCACAAAAGTCTTCACCACCTATACCTCTCTTACACAAAAAGTCACAAAAGTCTTCACCACACATACCTCTCTTACACAAAAGCCACAAAAGTCAATATTTTCTTATACCCCATCATCACATCTATCCATCACTCTCTCTCTCTCTCCCTTTACAACTCCTCTCTTTCTCATTTCAAACCTCCAAGCAACAAGCTTCCAAGCTCCATACGTATGAGGTTTCTCCAAATTTCCTAAGCTCCAAGTGGCCCACCTTCCTACCCCACCATCTCTCATCTCAACCCTCCATTCTTCATCTCATCCATTGAAGTTGAAGCTAAGGTGCCAAGGAACCCCTAGGAGCAAGAAGATCGGACGGTGGGTGCCTCTATAGGGTAGTTCTTTCTTGTTTTTATGGTGGACCAAGTGAGGCCCACCGATCCATGGTGTGGATCTCACTTAGGACCCTAATATGTGGCCGATGGACCACGTGGATCATCATGATGTTTATTTCATTGCAAAAGGTCATCTAGACCGTCCATATCGGTGGGGAATGGATCTCCACCGTTGATTTACATTTTTGATGGTCCCTTATGCTAAATGACCCACTTGTTGTATGATTTATTGCAAGGGAGGGCCCATAATGTCGGGGTCCCTCCATCACAAGGCGTGTCCCACTCTCCATGTCTCTCTCTCTCTCTTTTATTTATTTTATTTTATTTTATTTTATTTTATTTTATTTTATTTTATTTTTTTTAGGATTGTGTTGCCCACTTGAATGGATCCCACCTTGATGTAATTATTTTTATTCAAGTGGGGCCCACCTTAGACGTTGAACCCATGACACCCATCAATGGTGGCCCACTCCATCAGGGCCCACACTAAAAATAATAATAATAATATAAGACCGTCCAGCGTCTGGGACGCTGGACGTTTCAATAGAAAGGAGAAAAAGGAAGAAAGAAAAAGGGAAGTTTTTGGGTGGTCCCCTTGCATATGCCCCACCCTGACGTATCGTTCTAATCCAAGCCGTCCATCCCTTTCACCATCTCATTTTAGGCGTTGAGCCAGAAAATGAGATTGAATGGAGCACCTGGTGGGCCATAGCGCCAAATATTGCGTCCTCACCATTCAAATACTATTTTCTTATTTTATTTCATTTTCTATCATAAAAAAAAAATTCGAACTCTGGACTCATTTGGACGGCGTCGAGCCACTGAACGCAATGGATGGAGTGGATTTAGGCAATGTGGACCCCACCTTCGAAAATCCCCAAAAAAATGATTTTTTGCCCAAAAATTTCAAGAGGGCTTGCCTCTTGTTGTTGACAGGTGCTGCTCCGCGTACGGGCGGGCGTCCAGCGACCGACCCACAACCTCCAGTCATGGGCCCCACCTGATGATTTTATGCCATCTAAGCCATCCATGAAGTGGGTCCCCTCCTCAGGTGGGCCCCCTCCAAATTTCAACCCAATTTAGAACTCCGGCGGCCCACACCATAGGAAATAGTGGAGTTGTACACCTACCATTGGAATCCTCTTTAGGGCCCACAGAAGTTTTGAACCAAGCTGAAATTTTTATTTATCCTCCAACCAGGTATGTTTGACCTTATCAATGGGTTGGATGCCAAATAAATATTGCAGTGGGCCCCACATGGGACACACAATGATGTATGTACTAAGTCCACCGTCCAGACGGACGGTGGCACCCCCACGGCTACACCCACCTGATGTTTGTATGGCCTCCACGGTCCAGCGGACGGTGGGGCCCTGTGTGATGTATGTGCTTATTCCGCACTGTCCACTGGACAGTGGGACCCGCCATGATGCATGATGCATGTAATACATCCAGACCGTCCATCCACTTGGTGGGATTATTTTAAGAATTGAGCTTTTAGTTGGGTGGGCCACTCACATATGGTTTAGGCCCATTTGGACTATTTAAGGTCCATGGACTAGGCCCATTTGCTTTGTAAAAGGGCCTATGGGTTTAAGCCCACTTGTTATGTTCTAAGTCCATAAGACTAGGCCCTTTTGATGTACTTCAAGGCCCAGGTAATTGGACCCATTTGTGGCATTCTTAAAGCCCATGGAAGTGGACCCATTTGATACATTGTAGGGCCCATGGGACTAAACCCATTTGATTATAAAAAGGGTCAATGCGATTAGGCCCATTGGATTTATTTGAGACCCATGAGTTAGGCTCACTTTATTTGATTAAGGCCTGGGGGTTTAGGCCCATTTGACTCATATTAGATCTATAGGTTGGGGCCCATTTGACATACATATAGGGTCCAATTGGTGTGGCCCATTGGTCATATATAAGACCCATGAGACTAAGCTTATTTGATATAATTCAAGACCCACGGGTTTGACCCATTGCAATGTACATAAGACCCATTGGTGTGGCCCATTTATGTGGCCCATCTGATGAATAAAAGGCCCATAGGATATGACCCATTTGATATATATGTAAGGTCCAATGGGGACAACCTATGGTCCATTGCAATGTGTAAATCCATTACAGACTAAGTACTGATGTTTACAAAGATCGTGCCTTGGGAGCAATGTTGGTTTGACGTCCACATTGCGAGTGTGATGTTGGTTGGATGTCCACATTACGACTTTCCTTAGGGGCCATTATTGGACCGTACTTGCTGTGTATAAGCCGCCTAGGCCCATCCGTGTTGTATGAACGATTCGTCACTCATTTACGTGTTTAGTATAGTTTCATGACTCATGATCATACGCATCATATGCATGCTTGATATGAGGATTGACTGATCATAGCATATGCCTTCGGGCAGGTTGTTTATGGGCTCCTGGTTAGGCAGTATTGCCCGGTATGAGCGCACGATATGCGCATGAATTGTTGCACGACTGGATAGCGTGAATCATACATTTGGCATTTGTGTGATATGAGTATTGTACGCCCTAGCGACATCAGGGCTGTAGCCTCCATAGACGCATCGTGGTTGGCAGGATTGGATACCAAAAATTTTGTTCTACATGGGGTACTATAGATATCCCTGGGTAAAAGTCCCTAAACCTTTATGGTACCAAGAGGTTGCTCCAATGTCTAGACCAAGTGGGTAGATGAGTGCTAAGTGCCGAATACCAGTTGGCTGTGCTCTCCACTGTGTCGTGGTCGGTTAGAAGGGGGTGCAGCCTTACCCGCCCGAGAGTAGGGGGCAATACTAGGCTGAGTTTGACCAACTCGAGGAATGAGTCCGCTATCGACGAGTCGCGCCCGATATTGGCAAACGGATAGTGTGGTCTCTTCCACTTACCTTATTGCGCGCGATGTGGCGGTAATCTGGTTTAGAGTGTACTAGACCCCGGTGATATTCCATATTTTGAGCTGTATTGATGTATGGACATTGATGAGGATCTGTATGCTTGAGTTGCATTGCACATCGCATGGCCTTAGGGTGGCCGATACCATTCATGTCTTGCATCGCATAAGCCTTGGTACGGCTCATGATATTATGGTTCCATCTGCATATTCCGCATTACTCTGTTATTGCATGTTCATATTACTACCTTACGCACACACTTTCACCACCCTCTAAGCTTTCTGTAAGCTTATGCACGACCGTTGCGTGCAGGTGATGTTGGATCGCAGCAGCGCTGAGACAGGAGCACATTGCTGAGCGTTTTGGAGTTTTTGTTATTTACCATTGTATTTCCCTTTATGCTCATTGTACTTGTAAAGTTTTTGATCATAGTGGAAATGTAATGGAGTGCTTAGTTGTTATTTATGGGTTATGCCTTTGGTTATGCTATTACGAATCAAACTGATATTTAAAATCCTCCTCGTAGCATCCCAGGATCGGAACCTGGTGAATGGGAGCTAGGAGCCGAGAATGGGGTTCTATGGAGGCTGTCGGCGCCGGATTCGGCGATCGAGAATTTTGTGAGCTCGGTTTCTGAGTTTGAGGCGTGACAGAAGTTGGTATCAGAGCATAACTTGGGAATAACTGAGAACAACATTACATGTCTGCTATGAGTATGGAATGATTAAGTCCCAAAGTTCGGATAGCTTCACGACCTTCCAATATAGACCGTTAACGTGTGTACCTTCGAGAGTTTTGAAGTTGATAAGCGTCTCGCTCTTTCCTGTAGGACATGGCGCCTGGGAGAGTTACCCGATCGACTCCCACACCACCTGAGGATTCTGTTTCGCCATCGGAGGCTCCAGTTTTACCACCTGCGTCTCCCGTTCCACCCTCAGAGATCCCTGCTTCCTTCCCTGAGGATGACATTCCTCCACCCGAGGCCGATGAGGAGTCGACCGTGACTGTGAGTGCCTCTCAGTTACAGCAGATGTTACAGGCTGTGACAACCGCACTCCAGGGACAGGGCAGACGCCCAGTTGTTTCACCAGTTCAGGCAGAGCAGAAGCGCACGAGCGCCTTACTTCGTGAGTTCAGACGGCTTGATCCCCCACGTTTCTAGGGCGAGCCAAATCCGACTACAGCAGAAAGATGGCGCTCCGATGTAGAGAAGATCTTCGATACCATGTCATGTACGACCGAGCAGTGCGTCTGGCTAGCCGTATTTCTCTTCCAGGGTGAGGTCGAGCATTGGTGGACCTCTGTTACCCGTGTTGCCGGACCTAAGTATGTCTGGAAATGGGAGGACTTTGTTGACCGATTCGAGGAGCAGTACTTCCCCGACCATATCCACCGTCAGCGAGCCTTAGAGTTCGAGACTCTGGTGCAGAGAGACATATCGGTGGCGTAGTACGCAGCCCGTTTTGTGGCGCTCTCGAGATTTGCGCCGTATATAGTTGATGACGAGGGGAAGAAGGCCCGCCGTTTTGAGCACGGCTTACGTTACGGCCTTCGAGGTCGTGTTATTTGGCATGAGCTCCCTACTTTCCAGGCAGTAGTGCGGAGAGCTCAGATTTATGAGACTGAGTGGGCCGGTTCTCAGTCTGAGCGTGGTCAAAGGAGAGACCGGAAGAGGTAGGATTCTTCCAGTCCTTCCCAGCAGCGTCGACCACAGCAGCAGAGGCGCACAGGTCGCCCAGCTTTCCGAGCACCATCAGCACCAGCAGCACCTCCACCACCACCTCAGAGGCAGTTCACCGGCACTTGCTTCAGGTGCGGTGCGACGGGACACCGTTCATGGGAGTGTCCCAGCCCCCAGCAACAGCAGAGAGGTCCACAGCAGCAGAGACCTCCACCGCAGCAGCAGAGACCCCTACAGCAGCAGCGACAGCAGTCTCCACCACCGAGGCCACCTCAACAGTAGCATCAGCATCATCACCAGCCTCAGAGGCCACAACAGCAGAGGCAGCAGTTTCGACCGCCTCAGTGACCCCATCAGCAGCAACAGCACGCTCAGAGGGGACAGGCACCTCCGCAGCCGGCTCAGGCTAGGTTTTATGCAGCTCAGCAGGACCCTCAGTCTTCTGGAGGAGTTGTTGAGGGTATACTTCTAGTTTCTGCATGCATTACACGTGTACTGTTTGATTCCGGTACATCGCATTCTTTTGTGGCGGAGAGCTTCTGTCGATTGGCTGGCTTACCGTTGGAGTCTGCTGATGAGAGCCTATCGGTATCGACTCCCTTGGGGAGGACTGCAGTGTTAGGATGATTTTGCTCGTCATGCCCCATTCTAGTTGGGGATACCTTCCTGCCCGCTGATTTGTTTATTTTGCCGATGTCCGAGTTCGACGTCATCCTGGGCATGGATTGGCTCGCTGAGTATTATGCCATTTTGGACTACGCCGCGAGGACCGTCCCGTTCTGTATACCCGGCGTGCCACAGTTTCAGTTCGTTGTAGAGGCCAGATGAGAGCAATTGTCTTGTTTGATGTCCTGCGCCATAGAGGAACCTGTTGCCGCTTGCATCGACCATCTGCCCATGGTTTGCGATTTTTCCGATGTGTTGTAGGAGATTTCAGAATTATCACCTCGTCGACTCACCGAGTTCCAGATTGATCTCGTGCCCAGTACCGCGCCTATTTCGAAGGCCCCGTATCGTATGACACCATTAGAGTTACGGGAACTGCAGAAGCAGTTGGACGAGTTGCAAGAGTTGGGTTCTATTCGTCCGAGCAGTTCTCCGTGAGGAGTGCCGGTACTCTTCGTGAAGAAGAAGGATGGCTCGTTGAGGCTTTGCGTTGACTATCGCGAGCTCAACAAAGTTACGATCAAGAACAAGTACCCGCTCCCTAGGATTGATGATTTGTTCGACCAACTGTAAGGTGCACAGTTCTTTTCGAAGATTGACCTGCGTTCCGGTTATCCTCAGATTTGGGTCCGAGATGAGGATATTCCGAACACAGCATTCAGGACGCGTTACGATCATTTTAAGTTTCAGGTCATGTCCTTCGGACTGACCAATGCACCTGTGGTCTTCATGCAGCTGATGAACGAGCTCTTCCGCCCATATCTGGATCAGTTTGTTGTACTCTTCATCAACGATATTCTGATCTACTCGAGGACCCGTGAGGAGCATGAGCAGCACTTGGAGATTACCTTGCAGACCCTCCGCGCACACCAGCTTTATGCGAAGCTGGAGAAGTGTGAGTTATGGCAGGAGGAGGTGAAGTTCCTCGGTCACGTGGTGACGAGAGAGGGTGTCGCAGTGGACCCCTCGAAGGTCGAGACAGTGCATCAGTGGGGCCAGCCCACGACTGCGACAGAGATCCGTAGTTTTCTTGGCTTGGCGGGCTATTACCGACGTTTCATCGAAGGTTTTTCTCATATTGCAGCCCTGCTGACCAGGTTGACTCGGAAGGGCATAGAGTTTATTTGGAGTGACGCCTGCGAGCGAGCATTTATGGAGTTGAAGGACCGTCTGACGTCCGCACCTATCCTCACTCTTCTCTCTGGGAGTGACGACTTTATTGTATTCACTGATGCCTCACATATCGGTTTGGGGGCTGTCCTGATGCAGCACGGGAGACCAGTGGCCTTTGCGTCTCGTCAGCTCAAGGTCCATGAGCTGAACTATCCTACGCATGACTTAGAGCTGGCTGCAGTTGTCTTCGCAGTGAAGGTGTGAAGGCACTACCTTTACGGGATTAGGTTCGAGCTCTTCTCTGATCATAAGAGCTTGAAGTACTTCTCGCAGTCTGAGTTGAATATGAGATAGAGGCACTAGATGGAGCTCCTGAAGGACTATGATTTCGACCTTCAGTACCACCCGAGCAAGGCAAACGTGGTGGCAGATGCCCTCAGCCGTCAGCCACGAGGCCTAGTGGCGCATATGATGATTCAGGAGTGGCGGATGCTAGAGGATATCGCAGCGTATGATTTTGAGTTTGGCCTGCAGTCTTCCATTATACAGTTATCGAGCTTATCGATTCAACCCTCTCTTGTTGCTAGGGTGATCGAGGCTCAGCAGGCTGATGAGTCGTTGCAGAGTTATATGGCTGAGGCAGCATCTGAGGGTCAGGCTGACTGGCAGATCGGTACAGACGGTGGACTTCGCTTCAGAGGCCGATTATGTGTCCCGGATATTCCAGAGTTGCGCAGAGATCTTATGACCGAGGCACATCGATCGCGGTTTTCTATCCACCCGGGCTCGACGAAGATGTACCGTGACATGAGGCGACAGTATTTTTGGGCGGGGATGAAGCGCTAGATCGCCAGTTTTGTGGCCGAGTGTGACACGTGCCAGCGTGCAAGGCCGATCATCAGAGACCTCCTGGTCTATTGCAGCCGTTGAGCGTCCCGATGTGGAAGTGGGAGCATGTGTCGACTGATTTCATTATGGGCTTGCCGAGGACTCTGCGCGGTCATGACACCATTTGGGTTGTTGTGGATCGTCTGACGAAGTCGGCACATTTTCTTGCGATGCGTGTGACTTGGTCTATGGACCGGCTTGCGAGATTATTTATTGAGGAGATTGTGAGACTGCATGGCGTTCCAGTCTCGATCGTTTCTGACCGAGACTCGAGGTTCACGTCTCAGTTTTGGGGAAGCTTCAAGCGTGCGATGGGGACTGATTTGCAGCTCAGCACAGCGTACAATTCGCAGACCGATGGCCAGACCGAGAGGGTCAATCAGATACTTGAGGATATGCTTCGAGCCTGCGCGATTGACTTCGGGGGTAGTTGGGATAAGCATCTGTGATTGGCTGAGTTCGCATACAATAACAGCATCAGGCGACTATCGACATGGCTCCTTTTGAGGCACTATATGGCAGACCATGTAGATCACCGAGTTGTTGGACCGAGGTTGGAGAGCGTCGTCTCCTAGGTCCCGAGCTTGTGCAGGAGACTTCAGAAGCTATAGATATCATCAGGCAGAGGATACGCATAGCTCAGAGCCGACAGAAGAGTTTTGCTGATCGTATGTGTCGTCCCTTGGAGTTTGATGTAGGGGACTATGTGTATCTCAAGGTCTCGCCATAAAGGGCGTAGTTCGATTTGGAGCGAAGGGCAAGCTTGTCCCAAGATTCATAGGACCTTTTGAGATCACTGGGCGTGTTGGCGCCTTAGCCTATTGGCTTGCCTTACCATCTTAGTTGTCTGACATCCACAACATGTTTCACATCTCCATGTTGAGGAAGTGTGGGTCAGACATAGTTTCCGTCATTGATTGGCAGCCGCTGGAGGTTCGTGAGGACGCTTCTTACATTGAGCAGCCAGTCCGTATCCTTGATCGGAAGGAGCAGGTCATCAGAACCAAGGTCATTCCGTTGGTGAAGGTGCAGTGGGGTCACCATTCTGTAGAGGAGGCTTCTTGGGAGCGTGAGGCTGAGATTCGAGAGCGTTATCCTCATCTCTTTGATGGTTGACCATATATTATATTTTTTATGTTACCTTTGATATTATATGATGATGTTATGCCTCTTCTTCCTCCTGAGTTATGCCTAGTTGTGATGCTTGTGTAAATTTCGAGGATGAAATTTTTATAAGGAGGGGAGAGCTGTAAGACCCGTATCTTGGTCCGTACCTTTCTGTACTCTTCCGCCGTCTTACCGGTCGAATTTCGGTGACCTTCGACCCTTAACCGATATCGGCGCGTGACCCTGATTCATATACCGACAACCCGAGTCGACTCAACCCGAGACCGATTCCATAGCGACCGCGCCGTCGTTGCAGTTCCGATACCGCGACTCACGCGCCAAGACGATACCCTGGCCAAGAGATGTGGGCCAACGTTCGGTGCGAGAAAACGCCGCGCGTTACGAAAACCAAGGAAATTCTACGATGTATCACATCAATCACATCAATCCCATCAATCAATCAACCCATCAATCCATCACATGTCAAGTACATATCACTTTATTCCATTTTTTTAAGCAACCACAAAAGTCTTCATCTCCCATACCTCTCTTACACAAAAAGCCACAAAAGTCTTCACCACCCATACCTCTCTTACACAAAAGCCACAAAAGTCAATATTTTCTTACACCCCATCATCACATCCATCCATCACTCTCCCTCTCTCTCTCCCTTTACAACTCCTCTCTTTCTCATTTCAAACCTCTAAGCAACAAGCTTCCAAGCTCCATACGTATGAGGTTTCTCCAAAATTTCTAAGCTCCAAGTGGCCCACCTTCCTACCCCACCATCTCTCATCTCAACCCTCCATTCTTCATCTCATCCATTGAAGTTGAAGCCAAGGTGTCAAGGAACCCTAGGAGCAAGAAGATCGGACGGTGGGTGCCTCTATAGGGTAGTTCTTTCTTGTTTTTATGGTGGACCAAGTGAGGCCCACTGATCCATGGTGTAGATCTCACTTGGGACCCTAATATGTGGCCGATGGACCACGTGGATCATCATGATGTTTATTTCATTGCAAAAGGTCATCTAGACCGTCCATATCGGTGGGGAATGGATCTCCACCGTTGATTTACATTTTTTATGGTCCCTTATGCTAAATGACCCACTTGTTGTATGATTTATTGCAAGGGAGGGCCCATAATGTCGGGGTCCCTCCATCACAAGGCGTGTCTCACTCTCCATGTCTCTCTCTCTCTCTCTCTCTCTCTCTCTCTCTCTCTCTCTCTCTCTCTCTTTATTTTATTTTATTTTATTTTATTTTATTTTTTTTAGGATTGTGTGGCCCACTTGAATGGATCCCACCTTGATGTAATTATTTTTATTCAAGTGGGGCCCACCTTAGAAGTTGAACCCATGACACCCATCAGTGGTGGCCCACTCCATCAGGGCCCACACTAAAAATAATAATAATAATAATATAAGACCGTCCCAGCTGGACGTTTCAACAGAAAGGAGAAAAAGGAAGAAAGAAAAAGGGAAGTTTTTGGGTGGTCCCCTTGCATAGGCCCCACCCTGATGTATCGTTCTAATCCAAGCCGTCCATCCCTTTCACCATCTCATTTTAGGCGTTGAGTCAGAAAATGAGATTGAATGGAGCACCTGGTGGGCCATAACGCCAAATATTGCATCATCACCATTCAAATACTATTTTCTTATTTTATTTCATTTTCTATCATAAAAAAAATTCGAACTCTGGACTCATTTGGACGGCGTCGAGCCACTGAACGCAATGGATGGAGTGGATTTAGGCGATGTGGACCCCACCTTCGAAAATCCCCAAAAAAATGATTTTTTGCCCAAAAATTTCAAGAGGGCTTGCTTCTTGCTGCTGACAGGTGCTGTAGCAGCAGCTCTCGCGTACGGGCGGGCGTCCAGCGACCGACCCACGGCCTCCAGCCGTGGGCCCCACCTGATGATTTTATGCCATCTAAGTCGTCCATGAGGTGGGTCCCCTCCTCAGGTGGGCCCCCTCCAAATTTCAACCCAATTTAGAACTCCGGCAGCCCACACCATAGGAAATAGTGGAGTTGTACACCTACCATTGGAATCCTCTTTGGGGCCCACAGAAGTTTTGAACCAAGCTGAAATTTTTATTTATCCTCCAACCAGGTATGTTTGACCTTATCAATGGGTTGGATGCCAAATAAATATTGCAGTGGGCCCCACATGGGACCCACAATGATGTATGTGCTAAGTCCACCGTCCAGACGGACGGTGGCACCCCCACGGCTGCACCCACCTGATGTTTGTATGGCCTCCGCCGTCCAGCGGACGGTGGGGCCCTGTGTGATGTATATGCTTATTCCGCACTGTCCACTGGACAGTGGGACCCGTCATGATGCATGATGCATGTAATACATCCAGACCGTCCATCTACTTGGTGGGATTATTTTAAGAATTGAGCTTTTAGTTAGGTGGGCCACTCACATATGGTTTAAGCCCATTTGGACTATTTAAGGTCTATGGACTAGGCCCATTTGCTTTGTAAAAAGGCCTATGGGTTTAGGCCCACTTGTTATGTTCTAAGTCCATAAGACTAGGCCCTTTTGATGTACTTCAAGGCCCAGGTAATTGGACCCATTTGTGGCATTCTTAAAGCCCATGGAAGTGGACCCATTTGATACATTGTAGGGATCATGGGACTAAACCCATTTGATTATAAAAAGGGTCAATGGGATTAGGCCCATTGGATTTATTTGAGACCCATGAGTTAGGCTCACTTTATTTGATTAAGG
Source organism: Magnolia kwangsiensis (assembly GCA_037074715.1). Classification (NCBI taxonomy): domain Eukaryota; kingdom Viridiplantae; phylum Streptophyta; class Magnoliopsida; order Magnoliales; family Magnoliaceae; genus Magnolia; species Magnolia kwangsiensis. The sequence continues at coordinate 12,396,747 of CM073582.1, read as the reverse complement.
CCTGGGGGTTTAGGCCCATTTGACTCATATTAGATCTATAGGTTGGGGCCCATTTGACATACATATAGGGTCTAATTGGTGTGGCCCATTGGTCATATATAAGACCCATGAGACTAAGCTCATTTGATGTAATCCAAGACCCACGGGTTTGACCCATTGCAATGTACATAAGACCCATTGGTGTGACCCATTTATGTGGCCCATCTGATGAATAAAAGGCCCATAGGATATGACCCATTTGATATATATGTAAGGTCCAATGGGGACAACCTATGGTCCATTGCAATGTGTAAATCCATTACAGACTAAGTACTGATGTTTACAAAGATCATGCCTTGGGAGCAATGTTGGTTTGACGTCCACATTACGAGTGTGATGTTGGTTGGATGTCCACATTACGACTCTCCTTAGGGCCTATTACTGGACCGTACTTGCTGTGTATAGGCCGCCTAGGCCCATCCGCGTTATATGAACGATTCATCACTCATTTACGTGTTTAGTATAGTTTCATGACTCATGATCATACGCATCATATGCATGCTTGATATGAGGATTGATTGATCATAGCATATGCCTTCGGGCAGGTTGTTTATGGGCTCTTGATTAGGCAGTATTGCCCAGCATGAGCGCACGATATGCGCATGAATTATTACATGACTAGATAGCGTGAATCATGCATTTCACATTTGTGTGATATAAGTATTGTACGCCCTAGCGACATCAGGGCCGTAGCCTCCACAGACGCATCGTGGTTGGTAGGATTGGATACCGAAAATCTTATTCTACATGGGGTACTATAGATATCCCTGGGTGAAAGTCCCTAAACCCTTATGGTACCAAGAGGTTGATCCAACGTCTAGACCATGTGGGTAGATGAGTACTAAGTGTCGAATACCAGTTGGCTGTGCTCTCCACTATGTCGTGGTTGGTTGGAAGGGGGTGCGGCCTTACCCGCCCGAGAGTAGGGGGCAATACTACGCTGAGTTTGACCAGCTCGAGGAATGGGTCCGCTATCGACGAGTCGCGCCCGATATTGGCAAACGGATAGTGTGCTCTCTTCCACTTACCTTATTGCGTGCGATGTGGCGGCAATCTGATTTAGAGTGTACTAGACCCCGGTGATATTTCATATTTTGAGTTGTATTGATGTATGAACATTGATGAGGATTTGTATGCTTGAGTTGCATTGCACATCGCATGGCCTTGGGGTGGCCGATACCAATCATGTCTTGCATCACATAAGCCTTGGTACGGCTCATGATATTATGGTTCCATCTGCATATTCCGCATTACTCTGTCATTGCATGTTCATATTACTACCTTGCGCACACACTTTCACCACCCTCTAAGCTTTCTGTAAGCTTATACACGACCGTTGCGTGCAGGTGATGTTGGATCGCAGCAGCGCTGAGATAGGAGCACGTTGCTGAGCGTTTTGGAGTTTTTGTTCTTTACCATTGTATTTCCCTTTATGCTCATTGTACTTGTAAAGTTTTTGATCGTAGTAAAAATGTAATGGAGTGCTTGGTTGTTGTTTGTGGGTTATGCCTTTGGTTATGCTTATTACGAATCAAACTGATATTTAAAATCCTCCTCGTAGCATCCCAGGATCGGAACCTGGCGAATGGGAGCTACGAGCTGAGAACGGGGTTATACGGAGGCTGTCGGTGCCAGATTTGACGATCGAAAATTTTGTGAGCCCGGTTTCCGAGTTTGGGGTGTGACAATAAGTGATAAAAAAAAGTTTTAACCAAATTTATCATGCTTTCATTGTCACAATTAACCAGTACGACCTCCTGCTAAAGCCACAACTGTTTTATTGTCCTCTCAACAAAAAATCTTCCTTGAACACTTCTGTCACCACCATGTACTCAACTTTAACAGCTTACTGATCACTCCACCTGCTAGTACAAACGAGTAATGGAAAGTCGACCTTTTATCGTCCTCACTGCCCGTGTAATCAGAATCCACATAGCCTACTAACTTAGCCCCTGCTTTCTCAAAAGATAAGAAATAGTCCTGCATACCTCGAATGTATCGAAGTAGCCATTTCACTACTTTCCAGTTTTGCCTTCCATGGTCAAAAATATATCTGCTAATAACACCCACTACATGTGAAATATCTGGTCTCGTATAAATCATGACATATATCAAGCTGTCATTTACACTCGAATAAGGCACATGAGACATATCTTACTTTTCTTCATTGGTTTTAAGACACTATTAAGAAGAAAACTTAAAATAAGCCACATGGGTAATGCTTACCGGCTTTACCCAATCCATCTTATACGTCATCAATACTTTCTCAAAGTACTCCTGAGATAACCAAAGTCTGCTTATTTTCATATATATGTGTATATTAATGCCGAAAATCCTCTTTGCATCCTCCAGATCTTTCATCATTAATGACCTTGATAACTGAGTCTTAAGTAAATCGATCTTAAACATGCTATGACCAGGGATCTGCATGACATCAACATACAGCATCAAGATAATGAACTTCCTATCAATCAATGTCTTGTAATAGACACAATGATCACAATCACTCCTCGTAAACCTCTGACTTGCCATAAAAGAATCTAACTTTTTATACAACTACATAGGCAACTATTTTAGGCCGTACAACGACCTCTTTAACTAGTAAACTTAGTTCCTTATTCATTTTATTTTAAAAATTTCTAATTATTTCATGTAAATCTATTCTTCCAATTCTACATGTAAGAAGGCAGTCTTTACATCCATCTCGAGATTTTGAAAGAAGTTAAAATAGTTTATACATGATGATGTCATTTACAATGTCCTTGATCAAAAGACTACCTCGAGATTTTGAAAGAAGTTAAATAGTTTGTACATGATGAAATCATTGTCAAATCATCTGTATATGAAAAAGTAATTTTATAATTTGAATATGGTGGAAGGGTCAGATCTTAATGATCATATCAGCGCATTTAATCAGATCCTTTACAAATTGATGAGTGCAAAAGTGAAGATTAGTGAAGAAGATCATCTCAGCCCTTTAGTCGAGGGTGTTAAGAATGAAAAACAGCAGTGCAAGTTCCTCTACGGATGAATTGGTAGCTAGCGGAAGGAATTCAGAGCAAGAGAAGGAAAATTCATAATCATGATTCAAGTCTAAGAGCAAAGGAAAGATAAATGCTAGAACTATGAAAGACAATGGTATATAAAGAAAGATGGTCGAAATCCTAAAGTCCAAAAGGGAGATAAAGCATATGAAACATTAAAGTGTGTCCACTACTAATGTTCTGATTGTATCTAAATCTAGTTTTCTCAGTGATGAGTGGATTTTAGATATGGGGGCATTATACCACACGACCTCACATTGAGATTAGTTTACCATATACAACGAGCGTGACGGTGCCAGGTGTTTATAGACAATGATGTTTCTTATAAGGTTGTTTAAATTGGATCAGTGTGCATCCGGATATTTGATGGGATGGAACGTATTCCAACATATGTAAGACACGTTCTTGACCTACCAAAAAAATCTGATCTTTCTAGGAGCTCTCTAAGTAATTGGGAGTAAATTCACCAGTTTTAATCATGTCTTAAATATTTCAAAGGGGACACTTAAAGCGATGAAGGCATAGCGGAGCAGTAAGATTTACATGTTGTTCAGGCATACTATATTGGGTGGAGTTGCAACATCTGTAACAAAATCTACATTGGCACGTTTGTGGTATGCACGTCTAAGCGACATGATTGAGTGAGGCATGAAGGTACTTTCTTATCATTCCTTAATTATTGCATTTAAAAGTGTTGATTTTGATATATGCAAGTATTATATATATGGTAAGTAGTCAATTTTATCTTTTAAATCTGAAAAACATGTTAATAAGGGTATTTTAGATTATGTATATTCTAATGTATGGGGGCCGCTACTCGTAGTCTCTAGATGAGGTCATCATTTTTTCTATCATTCATAGATAACTACTCTAGAAAAGTATGGGTGTACTTTGTGAAATACAAATTCAATATTTTCACCACATTCAAAGTGTGGAAGGCGATTATTTAAAAATCAGTTAGGACGAAACTTTAAAATTTTGAGAACAGATAATGGAGGTGAATTCACTTCGAAGGAATTTAACCAATTTTGTAAAGATGAGGGGGTAATACCGCATAACATAGTCATGCTTACACTAGAGCAGAATGGTGTATCAGAACGGATGAAATGGACTTTGTTAGAGAGAGCCTGAAGCATGTTGAGCACCACTAGGTTAGGCATGGAACTATAGACTAAAGCCGTTAACACGGCTTATTTCTTAGTGAATCGGTCTCTGTTTATGTAGATCGGTTGTAAATTTTCAGAAGAAGTATGGAGTGACCATACAGTTGATTACTTAGGGTTGCGAGTATTTAATTGTGACAATTCTTACTTTCATGTACCGTCCGTTTAGATAGAGAAGATAAACTAAAGGGAAAAGTAGTGTATCTTTGTTAGCTATGGTAATGGTGTGAAAGAATATAGATTGTATGACTAGCTAGGTCACATGAAAGATCACGATTAACTGTAATGTTAGGTTTAATGAGAATTCTTTGTTCTGTAAGGAAGTACATAATGAACCAGAAAAATCAATAATGATCAATGTTGAAATTGATAAGGGTGAAACACGGGATGCAACTGAACCGCGGCAAGAGTAAATGAGTAAGTGGAGTAGCCGCTTGTGAAAAGAAATCCGCCTAGAGATTGCAAATTACCAGTAAGATACAGAGATGACTCGAACATTGCATTTGCCCCATCATGGATGAGAATGATCTATTTACCTTTCAGGAAGCACTAAATGACCTAAATGCTGGAAGTGGATGGCAGCAATATAAGATAAGATGGACTTTCTATACAAGAATAAGATGTGGGAGCTAGTGGATCTTCTCATTAGGGGTACAGTGATCGGGGCCAAGTGGATTTACCAAAAGAAACAAGATAGATACAAGTCGAGATTAGTTGCGAATGGGTATGCTTAGAAAGAATGCATCATCTATAGTGAGATCTTTGCATCGGTTATCAAGTATACGTCTATCATATTTGTGTTGGCACTGGTAGCCTAATACAATTTGGAACTGAAAGAAATGGATGTGAAGACTTCTTTTCTACATAGAGAATTGGAAGAGCAAATCTACATGAAGCAATCAAAGGGATTTGAGGTGCAATGGGGCAAAGAATAAGGTTTATGGGTTAAGAAAGTCCTTAGATGGCTTAAAACAATCGCTTAGGTAGTGATACAAGAAGTTTAATACTTTCATGATGAGTTCGTGATTTATGAAGATGAATATGATCATTGTGTCTACTTTAAGATATAAATGGAGGATTCATTGATATATTGGTATTATATGTTAATGACATGCTTATTGCCAGTTAAAGCATGTTTGAGATTAATATATTAAAGATTTATCTATCAAGGTTATTTGAAATGAAAGATCTGGGGACTACAAAGAAGATTCTTAGTATATATATACACAAAGATAGGAAGATAAGCATCTTATAATTATCTCAGGTAGAATATATTGAGAAAGTATTGATGATGTTTAGGATGGATATGACTAAACCAGTTAGCACACCCCATGCTGCTCATTTTAAGCTTTCTTCAGAGTAATATCCTATTACAGATAAAGATAAATATGTTATATCTCATGTGCTCTATTCGAGCGTAGTTGGCAGTTTGATGTATGTCACCGTCTCTATGAGACTGGATGTTTCACATGCAGTGGGTGTTATGACCAGATACATGTCAAACCCTAAGAAGTAACATTGAGAGGTAATAAAATGGCTACTTCATTATTTACAAGGTATAAAAGACTATGACTTAATATTTCAGAAATTAGAGAGAAAATTAGTAGGCTACATCAATTTAGATCACTCATGAAGTATGGATAACAGAAGGTTGACTTTTGATTACTCATTTTTACTAGCGATTGGAGCGACTCGTTGGATGTCGAAGCTTCAGTCAGTATTTACCCTTTCCACAATTGAAGCTGAGTATATGACGATAACAAGAGCTTTTAAGAAATGTGTTTGGTTGAGAGGAATGATAAACAAACTCGGCCTTTAATAAGAGGTCATGCCTATTAATTATGATAGTAAAAGCCCAATCAATTTGGCAAAGAACTTGGTTTATCATTCTCGTACTAAACATGTTGATGTTCGTCATCATTTTATCTAACAGGTTCTTGAAAAAAAGGTCTCAAGAAAATCCATACGAGTGTGAATCTGACGAACATACTTACAAAGGTGGTTCCCGCATATAAGTTTTAATTCTATTTTAATTATTTAGGTATGGCGAAGGTTTGATGAAGACAAAGTGAACATGAAAAGCAACGATGGAGGTGATTAGAGGTGAAGGATTAAGCTTGGAACTGGGGATCATGATGATTGAAGCCATGATCAAGATTGTTGCCAGATGTCTCCAATCTATTTGAAATATGGGTTTGTTGATGGAATCGACATACCATTTGACCCCATGAGTGTTTGTCGATCCCATTGACATATCACTTGATCCCATCGAGAAAATTTTGATTTTTTTTCCCTTTACTTGCTAGACAGTTTTTTTGGATATTCTTTAATCCCATCTACAGGTTTCGATGGCAGTTGATTTTATCAAAAGAATTAGGTAATTTTTCAAAAGTGCATATTTTATTTCCTAATTTGATTGCAACACTATATAAGCCGATGTAATTGAGATTAAGGCAAGTTAAGATATTCCATCTCTTACAATTCATATTTCATAGTGGATTTGTTGTCTCTTTGTGGTATAATGTTTTATTCGAAAGAGTTTTTCCACGTAAATTTGTCTTATGTGTTGCAATGCTTATCCGCGTTTATATCTCTCTTATTTAATTTAAATGCCACTACAAGAAATATGGTTTTTACCTACGAAATTAATTTTCGTAGGTAAAGATGACTTTTACCGACGAAACATATTTTCGTAGGTAAAAGTAAACTTTTACCAACGAAATAAAATTTCGTAGTTAAAAGTCATCTTTACTTACGAAAATTTTCATAGGTAAAAGGTGTTTTCACGAAAAATTTACTTTAGCCCACGAAATCTAATTTCGTAGGTAAAAGACTTATTTACCTACATAAATTTTCGTAGGTAAAGGGTTTTTTCAATTTTTCTATACAAATAAAATCGAAATGTTTACTTTTACCGACGAAATTTAATTGCGTAGGTAAAAACAAGTTTCACCTACGAAAAGTTTTGTAGGTAAAAATTGAAATGTTTACTTTTACCGACGCAATTTAATTTCGTAGGTAAAAGCTATCTTCACCTACGAAATATTTTGTAGGTAAAGGGTGTTTTCAATTCTTCAAAATTCTTCACAATGCAGAAAAAATGAAAGGCTTACTTTTACCTACGAAATGTAATTTCGTACTCAAAGGTCATCTTTGCCTACGAAACTATTCGTAGGTAAAAACATTTCGTAGGTAAAGATGTTTTGAATTTAAAAAAAAAAAAGAAAAATTGAAAAGTTTAATTTTACCTGCCAACAGTTTCGTAGGTAAAAAAACGTGTATGAGGCTTTTACCTATGACTATTTTCGTAGGTAAAAGCATATATGAGACTTTTACTTAAATTTCAAATGTTTTACCTACGAAAGTTTTTGTAGCTAAAGAACGTGCATGAGACTTTTACCTACGCAATGATTCATAGGTAAAAATATAATCTCTGCTTTCAACTTCAAATGTAGTTCAAACTTTTACCTACGAAAATGTTCGCAGGTTAAAAACGTCTTTTAGACTTCTACCTACGAAATGTTTCGTAGGTAAAAATCTAAATTTTAATTTAAATTTCAACTTTTTCCTACGAAAATTGTCGTAGGGGAAAACGTTTCTTAGACTTTTACCTACGAAATATTTCGTAGGTAAAAGTCTTATTTTTTAAAAAAGATTTTTCAGCTCAAAATTCCTGATATACACCTGTTACAATATAGTTCATCATATTCTTCCTGATATACACCTTTTATATAATATATTTCATCATATTCACATTCACATCCATCTAAACCCAAACTGCGCAAATCCATCCAAACATAAACTACATTCATCCAAAAACAATCTTATGCACATGACATTCATCCACGCATAAATACATGTAAGTTTAACATCATAAATAAAATACAAAAAATTATTCATAGCGTTAGGGAATTGAGAATAGGTTTAGGATTAGGAAATCAGGTTCGGGTTCGGGTTCGGGATCGGGTTTAGGTTTGGATTTTCAAGTTTAGGTTTAGGTTTAGGTTTAGGTTAGGGAGTTGATATTAGGATTAGGTTTAGGAATTTGAGAATAAATTTAGGTTTTAAGTTTATGTTTAAGTTTTAGGTTATAGGTAGAGGTTTAAGGTTTAGGGCTTAGGTTAAGGTTAAGGTTAGGTTATAGGATGTAAGCTTAGGTTATATGTTATAGGTTAAGGCTTAGCTCATAGGTTTTGGTTTAGGTTAAGGTTTAGCTCATAGGTTTTGGTTTCGGTTAAGGTTATAGGTTTAGGTTTAGGTTTAGGTTTAGGTTATAAGTTATAGCTTTAGGGAATTAAGAATAGGTTAAGGTTTAGGTTTAGGAAATCGGGTTTGGGTTCGGGTTCGGGATCGGGTTCAAGTTTGGGTTTTCAAGTTTAGATTTAGGTTTAGGTTTAGGTTATAGGTTTAGGTTATAAATTATAGCTTTAGGGAATTAAGAATAGGTTAAGGTTTAAGTTTAGGAAATCGGGTTCGGGTTCGGGTTCGAGTTCGGGATCGGGTTCAGGTTTGGGTTTTCAAGTTTAGGTTTAGGTTTAGGTTAGGGACTTGAGATTAGGATTATGTGTAGGTTTAGGTTTAGGAATTTAAAAATACATTTATGTTTTAGGTTATAGTTTTAGAGAATTAAGAATAGGTTAAGGTTTAGGTTTAGGAATCCGGGTTCGGGTTTGGGATCGGGTTTAGGTTTGGGTTTTCAAGTTTAGGTTTAGGTTTAGGTTATGGAGTTGAGATTAGGATTAGGTGTAGGTTTAAGTTTAGGGATTTGAAAATACATTTAGGTTTTAGGTTTTAGGTTCAGGTTATAAGTGTAGGTTATAGGTTTAGGTTTAAGTTAGGTTATAGGTTTAGGTTATAAGTGTAGGTTATAGGTTTAGGTTTAAGTTAGGGAATTGAGAATAGGTTAAAGTTTAGATTTATGAAATCCGGTTCGAGTTCAGGTTTAGGTTTGGGTTTTCAAGTTTAGGTTTAGGCTAAGGAGTTGAGATTAGGATTAGGCGTAAGTTTAGGTTTACATTTAGGAATTTGAGAATACATTTAGGTTTTAGATTTAGGTTTAGGTTTTAGTTTATAGGTTTAGGTTTAAGATTTAGGGAATTAAGAATAATTTAAGGTTTAGGTTTAAGAAATCGAGTTCGGGTTCAGGTTTAGGTTTGGGTTTTCAAATTTAGGTTTAGGTTTAAATTATAGGTTTAGGTATAGGTTTTAGGTTTAGGTTAAGGTTAGGTTATAGGTTATAGGTTAAGGTTTAGGTTATAAGTTTTGGTTTAGGTTAAGGTTATAGGTTTTGGTTATAGGTTATAGGTTATAGCTTTAGGGAATTGAGAATAGGTTAAGGTTTATGTTTAGGAAATCAGATTCGGGTTCGGGATCGGGTTTAGGTTTGGATTTTCAAGTTTAAGTTTTGGTTTAGGTTAGGGAGTTGAGATTAGGATTAGGTGTAGGTTTAGGTTTAAGGATTTAAGAATACATTTAGATTTTAGGTTTAGGTTTAGGTTTTAGTTTATAGATTTAGGTTATAAGTTTAGGTTAGGTTTAGGTTTAGGTTACAAGCTATAGGTTATAGCTTTAGGGAATTGAGAATAGGTTAAGGTTTAGGTTTAGGAAATCGGGTTCGGGTTCAGGATCAGGTTTGGGTTTTGGTTTTCAAGTTTAGGTTTAGGTTAAGTAGTTGAGACTAGGATTAGGTGTAGATTTAGGTTTAAGAATTTAAGAATACATTTGGGTTTTAGGTTTAGGTTTAGGTTTTAAGATTAGGTTAAGGTTATGGGTTTAGGTTAGGTTTATAGGTTAAAGCTTTAGGGAATTGAGAATAGGTTAAGGTTTACATTTAGAAAATTGGGTTCGAGTTCGGATTTAGGTTTGGGTTTTCAAGTTTAGGTTTAGTTTTAGGTTACGGTTTAGGTTAAGGTTAAGTTATAGGTTATAAGTTTAGGTTATAGGTTATAGGTTAAGATTTAGGTTATAGGTTTTGTTTTAGGTTAAGGTTACAGGTTTTGGTTATAGGTTGTAGGTTATAGGTTATAGATTTAGGGAATAGAGAATAGGTTAAGGTTTAGGTATAGGAAATCGGGTTCGGGATCGGGTTTAGGTTTGGGTCTTCAAGTTTAGGTTTAGGTTTAGGTTAGGGAGTTGCGATTAGTATTAGGTGTAGATTTAGGTTTAAGGATTTAAGAATACATTTAGGTTTTAGGTTTAGGTTTAGGTTTTAGGTTTAGGTTAAGGTTATAGGTTTAGGTTAGGTTTAGGTTTAGGTTTAAGTTTAGGTTATAGGTTATAGCTCCAGGGAATTGAGAATAGGTTAAGGTTTAGGTTTAGGAAAATGAGTTTGGGATCGGGTTTAGGTGTGGGTTTTCAAGTTTAGGTTTAGGTTTAGGTTAGGGAGTTGAGTTAAGGATTAGGTGTAGTTTTAGGTTTAGAGAGTTGAGAATACATTTTGGTTTTAGGTTTAGGCTTAGGTTTTAGTTTATAGGTTTAGGTTTAGGTTTTAGGTTTAGGCTATAGGTTATAAGTTTAGGTTACAACTTATAGGTTACAGGTTAAGGTTTAGGTTATAGGTTTTGATTTAGGTTAAGGTTATAGGTTTTGATTTAGCTTATAGGTTATAGGTTATAGGTTTTAGCTTTATGGAATTGAGAATAGGTTAAGGTTTAGGTTTAGGAAATCGGGCTCGGGTTCAGGATCGGGTTTAGGTTTTAGGTTTAGGTTATAGGTTATGGTTTAGGTTTAGGTTATAAGTGTAGGTTTTGGGATTTGAGAATAGGTTTAGATTATAAGTGTAGGTTTAATTTGGGTTATAAGTTAAGGTTTTGAGATTTGAGAATAGGTTTAGGCTAAGGTTATAAGTCTAGGTTTAGGTTTAGGTTATAGGTAAAGGTTTTGAGATTTGAGAATAGGTTTAGGTTAAGGTTATAAGTCTAGGTTTAGGTTATAGGTTAAGGTTATAGGTATATGTTTAGGTTATAGGTTAAGGCTTAGGTTTAGGTTAAGGTTGTAAGTATAGGTTATAAGTTATACGTTAAGGTTTAGGTTTCGGCTATAAGTATAGGTTTTGGGATTTGAGAATAGGTTTAGGTTAAGGTTATAAGTCTAGGTTTAGGTTATAGGTTAAGGTTTCGGTTTAGGGTATATGTTAAGGTTTAGGAAATCGGGTTCGGGTTCGGGATCGAGTTTAGGTTTGGGTTTAGGTTTTAGCTTATACGTTATAGGTTACGGTTTAGGTTTAGGTTATAAGTATAGGTTTTGGGATTTGAGAATAAGTTTAGGTTAAGGTTATAAGTCTAGGTTTAAGTTATAGGTTAAGGTTTAGGTATAGGTATAGGTTTAAGTTATAGGTTATATGTATAGGTTATAAGTTAAGGTTAAGGTTTAGGGATTTCAGTTTAAGTTAAGGCTTAGGTTTAGATTAAGTTTGTAAGTATAGGTTATAGGTTAAGGTTAAGGTTTAGGTTATGGCTATAAGTATAGGTTTTGAGATTTGAGAATAGGTTTAGGTTAAGGTTATAAGTCTAGGTTTAGGTTATAGGTTAAGGTTTAGGTTTTGAGATTTGAGAATAGGTTTAGGTTAAGGTTATAAGTATAGTTTTAGGTTATAGGTTAAGGTTTAGGTTTAGGCTATAGGTATAGGTTTAAGTTATATGTTAAGGTTTAGGTTTAGGAAATCGGGTTCGGATTCGGGATCGGGTTTAGGTTTGGGTTTAGGTTTTAGGTTATAGGTTATAAGTTACGGTTTAGGTTTAGGTTATAAGTATAGGTTTTGGAATTTGATAATAGGTTTAGGTTATAAGTATAGGTTTAGGTTGGATTATAGGTTAAGGTTTTGAGATTTGAGAATAGGTTTAGGTTAAGGTTATAAGTCTAGGTTTAGGTTATAGGTTAAGGTTTAGGTTTAGGTTATAGGAATAGGTTTTGGAATTTGAGAATAAGTTTTGGTTAAGGTTATAAGTCTAGGTTAAGGTTATAGGTATATGTTTAGGTTATAAGTTAAGGCTTTGGTTTAGGTTAAGGTTGTAAGTATAGGTTATAGGTTATAGGCTAAGGTTTAGGTTTCGGCTATAAGTATAGGTTTTAGGATTTGAAAATAGGTTTAGATTAAGGTTATAAGTCTAGGTTTAGGTTATAGGTTAAGGTTTAGGTTTAGGGTAAAGGTTAAGGTTTAGAAAATCGGGTTCAGGTTCGAGATCAGGTTTAGGTTTAGGTTTTAGGTTATATCTTTAGGGAATTAAGAATAGGTTAAGGTTTAGGTTTAGGAAATCGGGTTCGGGTTCGGGATCGGGCTTGGGATTGGGTTTTTGAGTGTAGGTTTAGGTTAGGGAGTTGAGATTATGATTAGGTGTAGGTTTATGTTTAGGAATTTGAGAATACATTTAGGTTTTAGGTTTAGGTTTAGGTTTTAGGTTTTAGGTAAAGGTTTAGTTTAAGGTCAAGTTATGGGATATAAGTTTAGGTTATAAGTTATAGGTCAAGGTTTAGATCATATGTTTTGGTTTAGGTTAAGGTTATAGCTTTAGGTTTAGGTTATAGCTTTAGGTTATAAGTTATAGCTTTAGGGAATTAAGAATAGGTTAAGGTTTAGGTCTAGGAAATCAGGTTTGGGTTCGGGATCGGGTTTAAGTTTGGGTTTTCAATTTTAGGTTTAAGTTTAGGTTAGGGAGTTGAGATTAGGATTAGGTGTAGGATTATGTTTAGGGATTTGAAAATATATTTAGGTTTTATGTTTAGGTTATAAGTGTAGGTTATAGGTCTAGGGAGTGGGTAGGTTTAGGGTATAGGTATAGGTTTTGGGATTTGAGAATAGTTTTAGGTTATAAGTGTAGGTTATATGTTTAGGGAATTGTTAGGTTTGTGTTATAGGTTTTGGGATTTGAGAATAGGTTTAGGTTATAAGTATAGGTTTTAGTTGGGTTGTAGGTTAAGGTTTAGGGATTTGAGTTTAGGTTAAGGTTATAAGTTTAGGTTTAGGTTATAATTATAGGTTATAGGTTAAGGTTAAGGTCTAGGTTCAGTTTAAAAGTATAAGTTTTGGGATTTGAGAATAGGTTTAGGTTAAGGTTATAAGTATAGGTTAAGGTTATAGGTTAAGGTTTAAGTTTAGGATATAGGTATAGGTTTTGAGATTTGAGAATAGTTTTACGTTATAAGTGTAGGTTATAGGTTTAGGGAGTAGGTAGGTTTAAGTTATAGGTTTTGAGATTTGAGAATAGATTAAGCATTAGGTTTAGGAAATCAGGTTCGGGTTCGGGATCGGGCTTAGGTTTGGGTTATAGGTATAGGTTTTAGGATTTGAAAATAGGTTTAGATTAAGGTTATGAGTGTAGGTTTAGGTTATAGGTTAAGGTTTAGGTTTAGGCCATAGGTATAGGTTTTGAAATGTGAGAATATGTTTAGGTTATAAGTGTAGGTTATAGGTTTAGGGAGTGGTTAGGTTTAGGGTATAGATTTTGGGATTTGAGAATAGGTTAAGGTTTAGGTTTAGGAAAACGGGTTCGGGTTCGAGATCGGGCTTGGGTTTGGATTATAGGTATAGGTTTTGAGATTTCAGAATAGGTTTAGGTTAAGGTTATTGTAATGCCCTAAAAATCGGGGGTCGAGCATAACTCAGCTCCTGAGTTCCAGAACATCACTTATACAGCATTTTTTATGATGGATGAATGCTATCTATATTAGGGCATAAAAATAAGAGGTATATTAAGCCAAAACAGCAAACATAATTCAGGGACAGTCTGAAAACACAAGCGGAAGACAGAAATACATATATAAATTAACATAAGTCCCTAAGCTATGTATGCTCTGTCATGTCATAATTACAAGTCGTGTCTCAAATACATATATCAAAAAGTAATAAATCACTACCAACATAGCTCTGAATCCCAGTCAATCAGAGCATTATTCACATGAACCCGCCTGAGAACTGCATACAGGAGAAATTCTCCTTATTGTCATAAAAGACCAGCTCTACCTCGCAAGCATCGCCACAATCTGAAACTAAAATAAGAACTGGTTGATGTTGCAAACACCGTCCCGTAATGTGGGAGTGAGTGATCAACTCAGTGGAAACTATACAGCAGAGGTTAACATGTTATCAATTCAATCAAGCAGTAATGACAAAGCAGTACAATCAAACATGTCCTAAATACTCTTATTAATGTAAGAATGATATGACGGGATGATGCATTCTCTCACCACAATCTTCCTCTGCGATCTTTATCTTACGGTCACGCATGTCAGTTACTTCTTCAGTGCTCTTATACCAACACCAATGAAACATGCAATGCAATGTTATGAGCATGATTACCAAGTTCTTATTAGTCCATTTCATACAACAGGATTGGGAAGCTAAGGTACCTCCCTTGTATCATTACCCAAACGATAATCCATTCTCGAGTCGTCAGTCCGAGATAATCTCATACAATAGTATAGTTTTAGATCGCTGTAAAGGGCTCGTCACCAATCAATACAAGTCTAGTTACATCCTAAATACTGCAACAAGACTCGTCGCCCTTATGCAGTATCAGGATATACTCAAGGTCACTACAGAGAGCTCGTCACCAATCAATGTAGGCCGACGACACGAATATAGTGTCTCATACCACTATAATTGGCTCACGAGTATAGGTGCTCACTGATCACTACAAAGGGCTCATCACCAATCAGAGTAGGCCGACAGCTCGAATATAGTGTCCCATACCACCATAATTGGCTCATGAGTCTAGAAAATTGAGGTACCAAGGTTAAAAGGGATTTTCAATGGTGAGTTTGGTACCTTATGTTTAAACAGTAGCGACCAAACATGGTGAACATACAGCAATCAATCGGGTTAGTTGATAAGCCCTATTAGGCCAAGCACACATTGAGTTGAACGACATGGAATGCATAAGCACTCTGTGTGGCCTAACCACTGTCAAACATCCCAAGTATGACTTGGATTCGTTAAACTCATCCTGCGTGGCGAAAACGACCTTAACCACCATTTGAAGAACGATTTTCGATTACCTAGACTGTAGTACAGCCCCAATCACGTACAAGCTCAATAACAGTCATTTGATTCATATCCTACATTCATATGAACATTCATAAAATATAACTTGAACTTAAATACAGTATATAGAGGAAATCATACACACAGTTAACATGATTGAGATTCATATCTCAACAAACTTAACAATCACACTTTACTAACTATTAACGCATTCAAGCTTTTATACAAACACTTAGGCTATACTATTTAACATACATCACGTATGTCGACTCCATTATATAATGGGGCAAGTCATTTCGTCAAGGAGTTACCGCATACATATCAAGCATATATCAACGATAAATAATCATGGCAATCATAATAACAATTTTCATATGTATACGGGTATTCTAACATATACATGAAATATGCTATTTATAACATAGATTATACATATTCGTAAATCAAAACAGATAGCGCATTTGACATGTGTAATAGCATTCACGTCATGAATAAATCATTATCTAACTTTGAAAGTCTTGAAAACCATAACCTAAGCGTATATAGTCCACAGCTTAAACCAGAAAATGCGTATAAGATGTGATTCAAACAGTAAGTCTTCATCAACGGCGGATTCGTTACCTAAGGCATAAAATAGGTTAGCTATAACTTCACTACAGCTATTCTAAGCTTTAAAATAGGTTAGGGTTTGATTATCTTATCTAAGAACGGAATTAGAATCGCCGGAAGAACGATTCAGATACGCAAGATCGTTACGTAGAAGAACTGGGAAGAATCCCACAGAAAAATGACATGTTCTCTCTAACTTCCTCTCTATTTTCTCTCTCTTGAATAGCTAGGGTTTAGAAAATTTGTATGGGATTTGTGAGAGAGAGTTTAAATCCTTTTTATAAGCTTAAAGTCGACCAAGGTATACTTAGATTATAATCAAATCGGGCTCTTTCTGATCCAACGGAACACTTCTGGAGGTCCTCTTATCAAATGTGATCAGACTTAAGCTTACTAACATTGAATCTTAAGTAAGTTAAGTTTTCAGTCCGATCAGGTTTCCAGATCATCCTTGGCGGACCGGTTTCAATTCAACGGTCACCAAAATTCGATCAAAGCTATAAGTGCTTTGACATGTATGGGCCACCTTTCCTGATTCGAGGGTGAATTTAGGTCAAAATTTAACAGTCAGAACACTTAGAAATATCGCACAAGCCACACGTCTCAGATTACTTAAAATCATATTTAATTTTCTAAAAATTTTCATTTTCTCATTCTCTTCACTCCGGACTCAAGAAAATGGTCTCAGGACATCGTTTGGTCTTGATTTTTAAGATGGTCGTCAAGTCCAATAATATGGTTGTATTCATCTAAGTTCATCGCTATCAGAATTTTGACGTGCGATCTAGGTCCGATACGAAGTTTCACGATGCTCCCAAGAGCAACTGGGTTTAGAGATTGATCCTAAGTTTCTAGGTAACGTAGAATTAGTGGTCCTACTCATTTTGAATCTTGTAGTTTATATTTAAAGTGGTTCAAGGTAATTCTACTGGGTATTCAGTTTAGTACCTAACCAAATTCTACCCTAATTATGGCAGAATACTGTCCTAGGGCCATTCTATACCCCATTTTTAGAACTTCTAGTTGTTATATTATTTTAATTAATTTTTTAGTGGTTCATCATTAAGTTTACCCCATCTCCACCAAATTTCATGAGATTTCGTATTGTAGAAAAATTCTAAAAATTCCAGAAGCAGCAGCTATCCAACAAGTGATTTTCGGATAGTTGTCACAACGACTTACTTTAAACTATATTAAATATTTTATTATATTTTTCACATATTTTAATATAAAACTAGACTCATTTAGCTTCAATTTAGTTTTTGAATCACTTAAATAGGAGTTATAACGAAGGAGATATAATTTTTCAAAGTTGGATGAAAGGTGCAGAGAAAATACAGAAAACTGGCTGCCTGAATGCTGTACGGACAAGGCCTCGCCAAACCGGCGAGCCCCTCGCTGGTCACTGACCAATTTGGTAAGGGCTCACCCCAGGGGCGATGTCCTCCCCTCTCGGGGATGCCGGAAACATATGGGACCCATCTCGGGTCCCCCCAAATTGAGCTGTTTAGGCCCACAAGTCCGTTCAGACGTTTATCGAGTCTCATTTACAAACCGGAATGCGTTACACGATGTACAATATATGATTTTGGGGTAGAAAAAGCTAATCCATCCAAATAACCTATCTATATTATGAAATTATAAATAATAAATAGTTAAAATACTATTTTACGATGTATTTACCATTTATAGTAAGTTTTAGTTTAAGTATAGTTCTTCACCATTTAAACTTTAGGTTTTATGTCTAATATGAAAGTACTTAGAGAAATTTAAAGAATGAGGTGGTAAAAGGTGAGATTTTGAAGGAAATGGGTTGAAAATTGATTTTTAGACTTTGGGATTGAGCTTTGAGAGTGATATGGTTGACCCATTGCCTAAAGACGTTTAACTCCAGGTTGGTAAAAATTCGGGGTGTTACAGTTATGAATATAGGTTTAGGTTATAGGTTAAGGTTTAGGTTTAAGCTATAGGTATAGGTTTTGAGATATGAGAATAATTTTAGGTTATAAGTGTAGGTTACAGGTTATAACCCAAACCTAACCATTCCCGAAACCTATAACCTACACTTATAACCTAAAATATTACTCAAATCTCAAAACCTATAACCTAAACCTACCCATTCCCTAAACTTATAACCTATAACCTAAAACCTAACCTATAACCTATAACCTAAAATAATTTTAGGTTACAGATTTGAGTATAATTTTAGGTTATAAGTGTAGGTTACAGGTTATAACCCAAACCTAACCATTCCCAAAACCTATAACCTACACTTATAACCTAAAATATTACTCAAATCTCAAAACCTATAACCTAAACCTACCCATTCCCTAAACTTATAACCTACACTTATAACCTAAAACTATTATCAAATCTCAAAACCTATAACCTAAACCTAACCATTCCCTAAACCTATAACCTATACTTACCTAAACCTATTCTCAAATCCCAAAACCTATACCTATACCCTAAACCATTCCCTATACCTATAACCTAAACCTAAACTTATAAACTTAACCTAGACCTATTCTCAAATCCCAAAACCCTAACCTATAACCTAAACCTAGACCTTAACCTTAACCTATAACCTATACTTATAACCTAAAACCTAAAACCGAACCCTAAACCTATACTTATAACCTTAACCTAAACCTATTCTCAAATCCCAAAACTTATACTTTTAACCTAAACCTAGACCTTAACCTTAACCTATAGCCTATAATTATAACCTTAACCTAAACTTACAACCTTAACCTAAACTCAAATCCCTAAACCTTCACCTATACCTATAACCTAAACCTAAACCTTAAACTTAACCTATAATCTATACTTATAACTTAAAACTATTCTCAAATCCCAATACCTATAACCCAAACCTAACCATTCACTAAACCTATAACCTACACTTATAACCTAAAACTATACTCAAATCCCAAAACTTATAACCTAAACCTACCCATTCCCTAAACCTATAATCTACTCTTATGTCACGCCCCAGACTCGGTAACCGGACCTTACAAGGAACCCGATGACCGGTTCTGGCCGCAACAGCCTCCGTAGTACCCCATTCTCGGCTCCTAATACAGGTTCAGATCCTGGGATCCTACAAGGAGGATTTCCACAACAATATAATCATTTTCAATACGAGCATACCCAAGATCACAGTAAGTAAATCTGAGAATAACAAAGGCACACATCACAAAATCCACTATGAATTTGAAACTTTTACAAGCTTACATCAGGTCCAAAAGGACATACATAAGATAATAGAAGAAAGAAGGAAGAGAATCTGCAACACTGGGTCCTCGGCTCGCACACCTATCCAAGCTCTTCTGTTAAGACACCAACTTACAATCTCCTGCACGCATCAATCGTGCATAAACTTATAGAAAGCTCAGAGGGTGGTGAAAGTGTGTGACAATGGTGCTCAGAAGAAGATAGAGAATGTAGAAGAGAGTCACGATCAATACTAATACCACTAACCTTTCTAAGGCGATCATGAACACAAGAAGCTATGCCAAGGTAGTATGATAATGTAGGAAGTCATACCAAGGCTATATAGTGCAATGCGTAATGTAATGCAATGAATACTGGGCGCCATGCCAAGGCGATGCAATATGAGGCTTACACAGTCGATGCAAATGCAATAATGCGAAGTAATGCCAGTGCTCATATACAATCCACATATCAAGTACATTTTCATCATAAGAAAATCACCGGGGTCCATTACACTGCTGGATGACTTTCGCTTTACAGACCCCGCACAGTCAAACGAGCGTAAGAGACCTCATTACCCGCCTGTGGACAACCAATCACCAACAAGGCCTGAAGGTAGCGGACCCATTCACGAGCTGGTCAGACTCAGCCTAACAATGCCCTCTTACATCAAGCGAGTAAGGCCACACCCCTATCCAACTGACTACACGACAGTGGGAGTCGCGGCCTAACGGTATAAGGCCCTCATGTGCTCATATATTCCACTCGGTCACGGCATTGGAGCAGATCCTTAGTACCATGGAAGTTTTGAGAATTTCACTCATGGGCATCCTATGCACCCGGTATGCTCAAGTAATATTTCCAGTATCCAAACATGGCCATCCACGATGTATCTGTGGAGGCTACAACCCTGATGAAGCAAGGGCGATAATACTCATATGCTATGCAATGCTAGATGCATCAATCATGCAATCAACTATGCATCAATCCCAAGCATCTAACGTGCTCAATAGGGGATACTACGTCCCTCGGAGAAAGTATCATGCAATGTCCAATGACACAATATGACCACACATACATACTGTCAACCAAGCATACAATGATGTACATAGGCCATGAAGATGGGTCTAGACACATTATGCAGCGATATACAAAGTAATACACTCCTCCTATCCAAGAAGGGACCAAGACTAGGTACTTAGACAATATCCTTAAGGAATCCAACCTCTAGTGGGGGCCCATTTACCTGGGGTAGCCCACGAGACTAAGCATACAAAGTATGTGTCTAAGTAATACAGAAGTGAGTCTAGCAAGAGTTTATGATGAGCATCTAATCACATTTAGATATAACCGGGCCTAGAGGGGTCCATAATGGGGACATTTAACTGCCATTTTCCAAAAAAGTATATCAACCATGAACTATATGGATAGAAGGCCCAAGGCCTACATTTAGATAGAAACACAGGTAACCACATACATATATATTCCTCATAATAGGCCATGAGAAAAGGATATAATACCACCTTTAATAACATGGGCCCCAAGAGGAAAATCAAGGTTCAAGGCTCAATTTTCAATAGCCATAGAATCCATGCATTAAGTTGGACTTGGTGGGCAGCCCGCGTACACAATATACAGCCCGAAAATAAGTTTAAGTTTGGAGAAAATGTGCCCAACTACATCAGCCCAATAACTAGCAATTTAAGTGGGCAACCAAGGGCCCAATACTATCCTTATCTTAGCCCACAAGTCCATCAAAATGGTGGAAGTCAGCCCAATATACGGTTGGACTAATCTGGGACGACCCTGCCCACTCTAGGCCCATGGGATGCCCCAAAAATCTGATCTAAGATGGAGTCCTCATCTAATCATTAAAGGTGACCCAAAAGAATACACTGATTAAGCCCAAAGATTTTAAGAAAACATAAGCATGCAACATGTACACAAGTTCTCAAATGGTGGGCCCCACAGCTAAATAAATTTTTCACCTTAAAATTTTACATTAAGGCCTTTTGATAATCTTTTGGCCAGTTTAACTTTCAAGACCTGCTAAGGTCCAGAAATCAGTTGACTATGTGGAAATAATCTCATGAAAGCCAACTATATTCGCTGGGGGACCCCACCATATGGAGAGTGCATATATATTATGAAAATATCATGTGGGCCTGTTACTGGATTGTGAGTCCAGCAGTAACCAAAGACAGACAGTACATCCATAATCGGGCGATCCAAGGCTTGGATGGCTTGGACCAAACATGCGTTAAGGTAGGTTCCACATACATACACATTAAGCTCTAAACAAATGGCGTAGGGTCCATGTTAGGCCTTTAACTTTCCATAGAGAAATCCATGGGCCTACCTTAAGATCACCCAGGAGACGTTCAACCTCAACTGGCTTCCAAGAGGTAGCCCGCCACTACTCATATAGTATAAGGTCTAAAGCCCACGTAATGCATGGCCTAATGGGCCATACACCAAGCCCAACTTATAGGCCAAATAGTGGACCCTCAAGTAAGGTTTGGGCCAAATCACAAAGGTCATAATTCTACATATTGTAGTGGGCTTCATGGGCAGCCCAGTAATTCATTTACATGAGCAAGTTTTACATTTAACACAAGTGAGTTGGGCCTCACTTTTGGCCCAAGTACAAGGTCAATTTAGTAGGCAGTCAAGAGCCCAACTCCTTACATATTATTGCCCTTAATCCCATCACAATAGATGGGAGAGGATAGACCTAAGATCAATAGGCCTATCCAAAAGAACTGAGTCCAAAAGGCCTAATCACTGGCACAAAAGGGGTGGCCATGCATATACTATATTACATAATGGGCCCTAAGAAAATGGCCCAAAACAAAAGTCATTCAATTCATATATTATGGTGGACTAGAGGTCAGCCCATAAGTCCAAGAATACACAAGGGAGAGACCTATACCGATAGGGTGGGCCTTGCCTCATCAGACAAAGACTTAACAAAGCCCTCCACAATATGCATTTATGTGGGCTTTGTAAGTCAGCCCATAATTAAACACTTCATGAGGGCATCAAGGCCCATTAATACACATGGTCAGCTTATAGATAGCCCATTGGGTTCGTAAATCAATAAGGTCAGCCCTTGCACAATCTTGGGCTTAAGAAAGAAGTTCTCAGCCCATTGAGCCTATAAAACTACTAAAAATTCTGGTTAAGGCTAGCCCACAAAATCACCACAAAGGTGGCCCTCAAGGGGGTACTCATTAAGCCTAAAATGTCTAAGGGAGGAAAGCAAGGAGTGTGTGCAATACTCTCTCAAATCTGGTGTGCCACAATAGTTCCTAAACAATCAACCATGTAGTAAATTTTGGGCCCCTTGCTGGAATTCTAGCCCACCCATTTCCTAGGCCTGCTGGAATCCAGAAATTTATTTAATTTAGATGGGTTACTGACCCATGGTTATCCATAGTGGGCCCCACCAGATAAAAGAGAGATATATAATACTTACTTCAAGTGGGCCATGCCATTAGAATGCAGGCCCAACAACCCAAGATAAGGGTGTGCCTGGGTATTTGACCCAAAACTGGTCCAAATTGCAGGCCACACCACGGTCGGTACAGAGGTCCGATGGCCCTAAAAATTTATAATATAGTCCTTACATGTGTGGGTCACATCTTCATAAAATTTTATAATTTTTAAACATTTAAAAGTATTTTAATTAATTCAAATAAAACAATCTGTCCTAAAACTCGGACTGATCTGGACACCATATAATAGTGGGCCGGTCTAGCCACCACCATAGTGTGTACAGGCATCCAATGGCTCTAAAATTTTGTAAGTAGGTCCTAAATTGATTTTGACACATCTATATAAATTTATATAATTTTTAGACACTCAAAAGTATTTTAATAAATTTTAAGAATGTAATCTGTTTAGGATGAACTATTGCTGGAATGTAACTGTTCTAAATTTGGGCCACCCAAATGGGTAGATTTTGGGCCTCCAAAATTCTTAAAATTTGGACTCAAGGTCTCTCACTAAGCATAAATTAACATGGAGCTAAGAAATATGGCCCACCTTCTAAGAAAATATTTTTAAAATTTTATTTTTATGAAACTATACTGCTGGACTGCACAGCAGAATATTTCTGGTAGTCCACTATGTTGGACCACCCTTTTAGATGCCCAAATGGGGTCCATTAGCCCTAAAATTTTGCAGGTATTTCTTACCAAGAGTGGACTACATTCCTGTAAATTTTTAGAATTTTTAGACACCCAAAAATATTTTAATAAATTTCGAATTGCCAACCTGTCTAGGGTGAAATGTTGCTGGAACAGTGCAGAAAATCCAGACTGTCCACCCCACTTGGACCACACTTTTGAGACCTCTATCAAGATTGGATGGGGTTAAAATTTGGGCACATGAAGATGACATCCTCAAATTTCAGAAAAATATATTTGATGGGTACAAAAGGTTTCCTAATCAGTCCCAATTTCAAGCCCAAGTCCAACAAAAAAAATCTGTCCAGAAATTTCTGGACAGCAATGCATGCATAGAATAAAATAAATTTATAGGCCTATTAAGGAAGGGATTGGCCCATAAATTGGGTGTCATGGCCCACCCTAGTGGGCCCCACAATTTTTCAGAACAAACCCTCAAATTTTCACCCTTACAAGAACATTTAAGGTGGCAAAAAGAGGCATCTAAACCATGGTGTAGGTTGAGTATAGATGTCCCTTTCTTCCTAGGTTTTTTCTTTTGGGCAATCTAGGCCCACTAAGTGGACCACACATAATATCATCAGATTTCTAACTAAGGAAAGAGAAGGAAGAGCATCCGCCCATCAGGGGAGGGCTCCGCCACTATTAAGCCGTCCCCACACAATCACAACCATAAACAATAATATAAACACATTGTACAACTAGATCTTATGATGCATGGCTTAGATCTTTGAAATGAGTGGTTGAGATGCCATCCCAGCCACATGCAAGGGCGTAGATGACCCATCATACTTAGAAAAATAAGAGAAATCCACATGCAAGGGGTCCATCAAGGAAAGAATCCCATGCATGTACAATGTGGGCCTCATGGCCACATCTAGATGGTTGTGTAAGATCTCCACCATTAATTGGTGGATCCTACACATCCAAATGAGAGAGAGGAAAGAGATTACATGAGAAGAGAAAAGATTTACTTGATGAAGAAAGCACCCACCTCAAAGATGACTACCAAACTTTCACACTAAGGTCCTTTAGCACCAAGGGAGATGGATCAATGGTGGAGATGAGGTTTTAAGGGTTAGATGGTGGGGGATTAAGGAGGAAGGTGGCTGAAAAAATGGAGAAAAATGGGCTGGAAAAATGGAGAAAAAATTGCTAGAGAAGAAGAGAAGAGAGAGAGAGAAATGAGAGGGAAAGAGAGGGAAAATCTTTTTTAAAGAAAGTAATCATTAACTTATGGTGATACAAACAATGTTGCTAGGGTAGGTTAGGTGTGGGTGGTGTGTGAGGTCTTGGTAGTGTGAGTTATGAAGATTTAGGTAGTGTGTGTAGTGTGTGTTGGAACTTGTGTAAAAGAGGGAGTGTGGGCCACATGCACCACTCCAAGGTGGGCCACATGATCGAAATCATGGGTCATAGAATGAAACGTACACAACTTGTGATCCACATATCGGATGGACGCACAAGATGTGGCATTGGAACCGCGGCAACAATGCGGTCGCAATGACATAGATCTCAGCTCGATCCGAGTTGGGTTTACATGACCGGACTCAAGGATGACTGCAACACTATCTGAGGGTCGCAGGTCACCGAAATTCAACCGATAGGACCGCGAGACCAAAAGAAATGAAATGCACACTTACACACACACATGCACACATGCAAACTTGGGTCGGGTCTCACAACTTATAAACTAAAACTATTCTTAAATCTCAAAACCTATAACCTAAACCTAATCATTTCCTAAACCTATAACCTACACTTATAAACTAAACCTATTCTCAAATCCCAAAACCTATACCTATACCCTAAACCATTCCCTATACCTATAACATAAACCTAAACTTATAACCTTAACCTAAACCTATTCTCAAATCCTAAAATCCTAACCTATAACCTAAACCTAGACCTTAACCTTAACCTATAACCTATACTTATAACCTATAACCTAAAACCTAACCCTAAACCTTTACTTATAACCTTAACCTAAACCTATTCTCAAATCCCAAAACTTATAGTTTTAACCTAAACCTAGACCTTAACCTTAACCTATAGCCTATAATTGTAACCTTAACATAAACTTACAACCTTAACCTAAACTCAAATTCTTAAACCTTAACCTATAACCCAACTAAAACCTATACTTATAACCTAAACTTATTCTCAAATCCCAAAACCTAAACCTATAACATAAACCTACCCACTCCCTAAACCTATAACCTACACTTATAACCTAAAACTATTCTCAAATCCCAAAACCTATACCTATACCCTAAACCATTCCCTATACTTATAACCTAAACCTAGGCTTATAACCTTAACCTAAACCTATTCTCAAATCCCAAAACCCTAACCTATAACCTAAACCTAGACCTTAACCTTAACTTATAACCGATACTTATAACCTATAACCTAGCCTAATCTTAAAGCCATTTACATAAACTAACTTTAGTCTTTTTATTGTAGACATGGATAAGAGTTGGATGCGAGCTAAGAACAAGTTTGGCCCAGAGTATAAACAAGGGGTTCAAGAGTTCATGGAATTTGCACGAAATCGGGCAGATTCAAGGAATACGATTAGGTGTCCATGTCGAAAATGCAAGAACATGATATTTAAGACTTTAGACAAAGTAGAGGATGATTTGTTCATAGTTGGGATTGACCAGAGTTACACTTGGTGGATCTATCATGGTGAAGATATGACCTATAGAGTTGCGCCCACTGAAGTCATTGCTGACCCAATTGTGTCGAATGATGAGGATGAAGACGTTGACGAAATGCAAGATATCATAGGGGATGTGTTCAGTAGAACAGCTATGGATACTAATTTTGCAGCGACAAGCAGTAGCCAAGATATTCCTCCAATGGGTGATGACGAATCAAAAAAGTTTAGTAGGTTATCGAGGGATGCGCAACGTCAACTTTATCCGGGGTATGAGAACTTCTCTAAGTTAAATTTTCTTACAAAGTTACTTTATTTGAAGATAAAAAATCGTTGGAGTAACAAGTTGTTCAACATGTTGCTTGAGTTATTGAAAGAAGTATTACCGGACGGTGAGACATTGCCTAAGTCTCATTATGAGGCCAAATCCTTGGGCCTTAGTTATGAACTCATACATGCATGTATAAATGATTGTTTATTATATCGGAATGAGCATGATAAGGCTGACGAGTGTCAAGAATGTGGAGAGTCTAGGTGGAAGCATGGCAAAGCTAGGAGTAAGAAAATTTCACAAAAAGTGTTAAGGTACTTCCCATTGAAACTCAGATTGTAAAGATTGTTTATGTCTCGTAAGACGGCTAAAGATATGAGGTGGTATAAAGAGAAACGCATTCATGATGATAGTACACTGAGGCATCCTACCGACTCTGAAGCCTGAAAAAATTTTGACAAGTAACATGACTGGTTTGCAGAGGATTCTCGCAATGTTCGACTAGGTCTTGTAAGTGATGGTTTTAATCCATTTGGTAATATGAGTAGCTCGTACGGTATGTGGCTAGTGATGCTTATGCCCTACAATTTACCTCCTTGGTTGTGTATGAATGAGTCATTTTTCATGATGTCATTGCTTATTCCTAGACTTAGGTTACCTGAGAATGACATTGATGTGTATTTTCGACCGTTAGTAGATGAGTTAAACGTGTTGTGGAGTCAAGGTGTAGAAACGTATGACACATTAGCAGGACGAACATTTCAATTGCATGCAGCGGTCTTGTGGACAATAAATGACTTTTTCGTGTATGAAAATTTGTCTGGGTGGAGCACGAAGGGCAAGTTGGCTTGTCCTACATGTGGTGTTGAGACTTGTTCATTGCCATTGAAGCATGGTAGAAAAATGTGTTATATGGGCCATCGTCGCTTCCTTCCGAGCAATCATAGTTGGTGCAGGTAGATGATGATCTTTGATGGCAAATAAGATCATAGGCCACCTCCGAAAGAGCTATTTGGAGAAGATGTGATGCAACAATTAAGTAACATTGGAAAAGTTAGATTTTGGTAAGGCATTGCACTTGAAGAAGAGGAAACGTACAGTATTGGACTATAACTGGAGGAAGAAGAGCATCTTTTTTGAGTTGCCCTATTGGAACGATCTAAAATTACGACATAACTTGGATATCATGCATATTGAGAAAAATATATGTGATAATGTATTCGGAACATTGATGAACATAGAGAAAAAAATAAAAGACAGTTTCAAGGCTCGATTGGATTTACAAGAAATGAGTTTAAGAAAAGAGTTTCACTTGCAACCACATGGAAATTCGTATACTAACCAGTAGCCTGCTACACGTTGAAAAAATTAGAGAGAAAATATTTATGTGAATGGTTGAGATCGGTGAAGTTTTTCGATGGGTATGCGTCAAACATATCTCGGTGCGTTAACGTTACAGACTGTAAGGTAACAAGAATGAAAAGTCATGATTGTCACATCCTTCTGCAGCGCCTACTGCCAGTTGTGATTCATGGATTCCTGAGCAAGGATATCAGTGCGGCGCTGATTGAGTTGGGAATATTCTTTAAGGATTTGTATTCGAAATCATTGAATGTAGATGTTATTAAATGACTGGAGAGGGACATTGCCATAATCCTTTGTAAACTTGAAAGAATATTTCCACCTGTATTTTTCGATGTCATGGTACACCTCGCGATTCATTTACCGCATGAGGCGAAGCTTGCAGGCCCAGTACAATATCGTTGAATGTATCCGATCAAAAGGTGGTTGAACCTATTAAAATTTTTATTCATTCCATAAACTACATATATCCATGTTTTCATACATATAACATATTAGTTTTGTGTACAGATACCTTCACACACTCAAAAAATTTGTGAGGAATAAAGCACGACCGGAGGGGTCGATAGCTGAAGTATACATTAATAATGAGTGTCTTACATTTTACTTCATGTATCTTCATAGGATAGAGACTAGATTCAATCGAGAAGATTTGAATGCCGATGAAGGGCAGGAGTATGAACAACAACTCATATCTGTATTCATACATAACGTTCATCCTTTAGGATCTCCGACGTTTCAGGATATGGACCTTGGGGATCTAGCAAAGGTGCAGTGGTATGTGTTGCATAATTGTGAAAAAATAGAGTTGTACTTGGAGTAAGTCTTTCCTCGATTATTATTTTTTTTACATATGATGATCTTAATATTTCTTGCTGATGACGTGCCATTTATGTGTAGCGAACACATAGACAAGATGAAGTCCAAATTCCCTACAAATTATGATCGAATGCATCAAGACCAGTTTCCAGAATGGTTTGCCAAACGTGTAAGATTTCACATTGTATCTCACCACACTTAGAATTTTTGTTGTATGCCACATTATTTCAACCTATGAAAATCTCTAAACAATTATATTTTGTACATGATAATAGATGATGACATTGCGCACGAGTAACTCTGTTGATGCATCTGATGCACTATATTCACTGGCGTGTGGCCCTGACAGATGTGTATCAAGATATACAGATTGTATTGTAAACGGGATTCAGTTCCACATCGAAGAACGTGAGAAGTACAGGACCATAAAAAATAGTGGGGTGGTCGTGAAGGGAACAAATAAGGAGAATGAAGTTGACTTTTATGGCATTTTGTTAGATATTATTGAGCTGAGTTATTGTATGAGAAAGCGGGTGTACTTATTTAGATGTGATTGGTGGGACATTGAAAATAAGAAGTTGGGAATACAGACTGACAACTACTTTACGAGCATAAATTTATCTCGAAAGTGGTTTAAGGACGACCCATTTGTCCTCGCCAGCCAAGCCGAACAAGTATTTTACCTCGCTAACACCAAGTTAGGCGGCTCTTAGCACGTGATGCAGAAAATAAAGCCCAGGAACGTATTTGACGTTCTCGTACAGAAGTTGAAGATAGCAAGGACGAGGGAAATGATACGTTTAGGGTTGAAGAAGCATATCAAGAAGACATGCCATCTAGGGATACAGGGACTGATTCAAGTGTTGATATTAATGTAGTGCAATTAAATAAAGATGATGTGCCACCTGATCATGTTGATGTCTCGATAATACGTGATATTGTTAGAGATGATAGCGATTTCATTGATGACGACATTGCGGACAATGAGGATGAAATACTGATCAGTGATAGTGATGATGAAGAAATAGCCCTAAGCGATAGAGATATAGAGGATGATTATTAAATGTACACATGATTTACATGTCATTTTTCAATTCGAATAATTTATGTATTTTATATATACATGAAAATTACAAGTCATGATTAATTCCTTTTATTAATTTATTTATAATCCACATTTACAGTTGAATCAATTTCTGATTATATCCTCCTTAAACTAGAGCGTAGTAGAAGCATGCAACATACTTCATCAGCTATTGCAGATGGATGTTTCGGTCCTATCTTCTTCTGATAGGGCCATAGAGATACCCGGTCTGGTCGATGAGTGTAGAGTGGAATATATCGATGACGACTCAGAAGAAAGATTATACCATCTTAAAGATATTCCGGAGCTGATGGAGATATATAACTGCGAAAAATGAGATGTGGAAGATGCGACTCTGTCACTTGCACATCTGAATGGAGTCCTGAGAGACCAGATTTCTCCTATTGTGACTGGCATGATCGCTGTAAATATGTCAGGTGCTTCATATGAAATAACATATGCTTCTGAAGCATACGATACCTTACGCAGAGAGTACTTCAGATAGTTTACCTCAAAGTTATTTCGAATTACAACGAAATATATGTATTTAATATAGAATGACAATGTGTAATGAAAATTTCAATCATTATAAATTAAATTTTACAGTTTTATTATATTCTGCTTGCATTATAGTGTAATGGTCTAATCATATTTTAATCATCTCTCTAAGCATAAGCACAAATGCATTGTACCGTCAACACTACTTGTAAAATATTTTAGTATATTCTACTTGTATTGACATTGTTTAAATTTATAAGTTCGTAGCTCGCACATATTCACTGATGGCACCAGGTGGGAGAGTACGTCGTTCGCGCACTGGATCTACCCCTTCTACCTGTGATGCGATGGAGCCAGCATCGTCGTCACATGTTGCATCGTAGGCGTCTGATCCCTCAGTCACGTATACACCGGGCACTGCATGTAAGTCTAGACATATATTTTTTTAATGATTTCTGTTTATGTTTAGACTTACATATTTCTTTTGCAGCAGCGTCGTCGACCAGCCGCCGAGGACGTGGACACACGCACTACAAGAAAAAGGGCTTTTAGCGACGAAATGCTTTTCATTGCTAAAAGTGACTTTTAGCGATGAAAAAAACTTTCGTTGCTAAAAGTTTACTTTTAGCGGCGAAATTGTAAATTCGTAGCTAAAAGTCACTTTTAGCAACGAACATTTTCGTCGTTAAATGTTGTGAACCTTTTTTAAAAAATAACAAAACGAATCCAAAAGTTTACTTTTAGCAACGAATATTTTCCTAGCTAAAAACTTGGCTGGGACTTTAGCAATGAAACATTCCGTCGCTAAATGTGTGAACACGTTTTTCAAAGGTTGACTTTTAGCTACGAACATTTTCATAGCTGAATAACGTGGCTGGGACTTTTAGCGACGAAAATTAGCGTCGCTAATGTGTAAACATTTTTTAATATAAAATCCAAAGGTTTACTTTTAGCTACGAACATTTTCGTAGCTAAAAATGAAAACTTTACTTTTAGATACGAAAATTTTCGTAGCTACAAAAACCATGGCTGGAACTTTTAACAACGAAAATGTCCTCGTTGTTGAAAGAAAATCCAAAGGTTTTCTTTTAGCTGCGAATATTTTCGTAGCTAAAAAACGTTGCTGGAGCTTTTAGCGACGAAAATTTTCGTCGCTAAAGTCTTTTTTTAAAAAAATTCATCTCAAATTTCCCTTCAACGTATTTTTCCTGATATACACCTGTTATATAAAATATTTCATTATATTCATACTCACATCCATCTAAACCAAAACTACATAAATCCATCTAGACATAAGCTACATTCATCCAGACATAAACTGCATCCATCCAGACATAAACTGCATTCATCCAAACATAAACTGCATCCATCCAAACATAAACAAACGTAAATCCATCCAGACATAAGCTACATTCATCCTAACATAAACTGCATCCATCCAAACATAAACAAACGTAAATCCATCCAGACATAAGCTACATTCATCCAAACATAAACTGCATCCATCCAAACATAAACTGCATCCATCCAAATATAAACAATCCTATGGAAAAAAAAACAAATGAAAAGAAAGAGAACATATAGAAGATGATCCAGACAAATGAAAAGAAAAATAACCTTAACCTAGGTTAAGGTTTAGGTTATAGGTTTTGGTTTAGGTTAAGGTTATAGGTTAAGGTTTAGGTTTTGGGTTTAGGTTAAGGTTATAGGTTTTGTTATAGGTTAAGGTTATAGGTTATATCTTTGGGATTTGAGAATATGTTAAGGTTTAGGTTTAGGAATTTGGGTCGGGTTCGGGATCGGGTTTAGGCTTGGGTTTTCAAGTTTAGATTTAGGTTTAAGTTAGGGAGTTGAGATTGGGATTTGGTGTAGGTTTAGGTTTAGGGATTTGAGAATAGGTTAAGGTTTCGGTTTAGTAAATCGGGTTCGGGTTCGGGATCGGGTTTAGGCTTGGGTTTTCAAGTTTAGGTTTAGGTTTAGGTTTAAGTTAAGGAGTTGAGATTAGGGTTAGGTGTAGGTTTAGGTTTAAGAATTTAAAAATACATTTAGGTTTTAGGTTTAGGTTAAGGTTATAGGTTTAGCTTAGGTTTAGGTTATAGCTTATAGCTTTAGGGAATTGAGAATAGGTTAAGGTTTAGGTTTAGGAAATCGGGTTCAGGTTCGAGATCGGGTTTAGATTTAGGTTTTCAAGTTTAGGTTTAGGTTAAGTAGTTGAGATTAGGATTAAGTGTAGGTTTAGGTTTAGGAATTTGAGAATATATTTAGGTTTTAGGTTTAGGTTTAGGTTATAGGTTTAGATTAGGTTTAGGTTATAGGTTATAGGTTATAGTTTTAGGGAATTGAGAATAGCTCCAGGTTTAGGTTTTGGAAATCGGGTTCAGGTTTGGGATCGGATTTAGGCTTGGGTTTTCAAGTTTAGGTTTAGGTTAAGTCGTTGAGATTAGGATTAGGTGTAGGTTTAGGTTTAGGAATTTGAGAATACATTTAGGTCTTAGGATTAGGTTTAGGTTTTGGTTTTGGTTTTGGTTTTGGTTTTGGTTTTGGTTATAGATTTTGGTTTAGGTTATAGGTTATAGGTTTAGGATAAGGTTTAGGTTTAGGTTATAGGTTATAGGTTTTGGGATTTGGGAATAGTTTTAGGTTATAAGCATAGGTTTAGGTTAGGTTATAGGTTTTGGGATTTGATAATGGGTTTGGGTTTAGGTTATAGGTTTTGGTTTTGGTTTTGGTTTTGGTTATAGGTTTTGATTTAGGTTATAGGTTATAGGTTTAGGTTTAGGTTATAGGTTTTGGGATTTGAGAATGGGTTCAGGTTTAGGTTATAGGTTTTGGTTTGGGTTTAGGTTATAGGTTTTGGGATTTTAGAATGGGTTCAGGATTCGGTTATAGGTTTTGATTTTGGTTTAGGTTATAGGTTTTGGTTAAGGTTGTAGGTTATAGGTTTATGTGTAGGTTAAGGTTAGGTTTAGGTTATAGGTTTTAGGATTTGGGAAGTGTTTTAGGTTATAAGTATAGGTTTAGGTTAAGTTATAGGTTTTGGGATTTGAGAATGGGTTCAGGTTTAGGTTATAGGTTTTGGTTAAGGTTATAGGTTATAGGTTTAGGTTTAGGTTAGGGTTAGGTTTAAGTTATAGGTTTTGGGATTTAGGAATAGTTTTAGGTTATAAGTATAGGTTTAGGTTAGGTTATAGGTTTTGGGATTTGATAATGGGTTCGAGTTTAGGTTATAAGTTTTGGTTTTGGTTTAGGTTATAGGTTTTGGTTTAAGTTATACGTTTAGGATAAGGTTTAGGTTATAGGTTTTGGGATTTGAGAATGGGTTCGGGTTTAGGTTATAGGTTTTGGTTTTGGTTTTGGTTTAGGTTATACGTTTTGCTTAACGTTATAGGTTATAGGTTTAGGTTTAGGTTATAAGTTTTGGGATTTGGGAATAGTTTTAGGTTACAAGTATAGGTTTAGGTTAGATTATAGGCTAAGGTTTAGGGATAGGTTATAGGTTTTGGGATTTGAGAATGGGTTCGGGTTTAGGTTATAGGCATTGATTTTGATTTTGGTTATAGGTTTTGGGATTTGAGAATGAGTTCGTGTTTAGGTTATAGGTTTTCGGATTTAGGAATGGGATTAGGTTCAGGTTATAGGTTTTGGTTTTGGTTTAGGTTATAGGTTTTGGTTAAGGTTATAGGTTATACGTTTAGGTTTAGGTTAAGGTTAGGTTTAAGTTATAGGTTTTGGGATTTGGGAATAGTTTTAGGTTATAAGCATAGGTTTAGGTTAGGTTATAGGTTTTGGGATTCGAGAATGGGTTCGGATTTAGGTTATAGGTTTTGGTTAAGGTTATAGGTTAAAGGTTTAGGTTTAGGTTATAGGTTTTGGGATTTGGGAATAGTTTTAGGTTATAAGTATAGGTAGGTTAGGTTATAGGTTTTGGGATTTGATAATGGGTTCGGGTTTAGGTTATAAGTTTTGGTTTTGATTTAGGTTATAGGTTTTGGTTTAGATTATAGGTTATAGGTTTAGGTTTAGGTTTAGGTTATAGGTTTTGGGATTTGAGAATGGGTTCCGGTTTAGGCTATAAGTTTTGGTTTTGGTTTAGGTTATAGGTTTTGGGATTTGAGAATGGGTTTGGGTTTAAGTTATAGGTTTTGGTTTTGGTTTAGGTTATAGGTTTTGGGATTTGAGAATGGGTTCGGGTTTAGATTTTGATTTAGGTTATAGGTTTTGGTTAAGGTTATAGGTTATAGGTTTAGGTTTAGGTTCAGGTTAGGTTTAGGTTATAGGTTTTGGGATTTGAGAATAGTTTTAGGTTGTAAGTATAGGTTTAGGTTAGGTTATAGGTTAAGGTTAAGGGATAGGTTATAGGTTTTGAGATTTGAGAATGGGTTCGGGTTTAGGTCATAGGTTTTGGTATTGGTTTAGGTTATAGGTTTTGGGATTTGATAATGGGTTCGAGTTTAGGTTATGGGTTTTGGTTTTGGTTTAGGTTATAGGTTTTGGTTTTGGTTATAGGTTATAGGGTTAGGTTTAGGTTATAGGTTTTGGGATTTGAGAATAGGTTCGGGTTTAGGTTATAAGTTTTGGTTTTGGTTTGGATTATAGGTTTTTGGATTTGAGAATTGGTTCGAGTTTAGGTTAAGGGTGTAGTCCCTGCAAATACAAATATAAACATGGCCTGTCTAAATGGCCAGGCCCTTCCAATACCGTTCATAGAAAATGGACAGCTTCATCATGGTCATAACAGCGGTTCCCACCTTCCAGAGACCCCCGCTCATCCGGATAGCTCCAACGCACATCCGGGTCTGCTCCATTAATTTCGAGCAAATACATAAACACAGCTTGTCTAAATGGCTAGGCCCCTCCAATGCTGTCCATAAGAAATGGACAGCTTCATCATGGTCG
Organism: Magnolia kwangsiensis; assembly: GCA_037074715.1. Lineage (NCBI taxonomy): Eukaryota > Viridiplantae > Streptophyta > Magnoliopsida > Magnoliales > Magnoliaceae > Magnolia > Magnolia kwangsiensis. Next base: position 12,361,916 of record CM073582.1, on the reverse strand, counting down.
TAATAGCGGTTCCCACCTTCCAGGGACCCCCGCTCATCCGGATAGCTCCGACACACATCCGAGTATGCTCCATTAATTTCAAGCAAATACATAAACACGGCCTGTCCAAATGGTCAGGCCCCTCCAATGCTGTCCATAGGAAATGGACAGCTTCATTATGGTCATACTAGCGGTTCCCACCTTCCAAGGACCCCCGCTCAACATCCGGATAGCTCCGACGCACATCCGAATCTACTTCATCAATTTCAAGATATATATATAAAAATGGGCCTGTCTAAATGGCTAAGCCGCTTCATCAATGAATCATATAGTATGAAGGAAAGAAGACTCACCAAGTTAGCTAGCAAGGAGAGAGTATGAGTTCTTGGAATGTCGCCCTTTCTTTGAATAATGGATGCATATTCCACAATGCAATCTGAGAATGAGTAAGTTTTTTAGTTTCTCCGACAATGCATATGGGCACAGATTTACATATAAAGATTTTAAAGATTGTAAAACAGAGTAAATGATTATATTAACTTCTAAGTATTGATTAAGAAGAAAAATGTAAATGATGATGGGAAAGAAATTTCGATATATTAAATTATTGAAGGACAATGAGACATACCAAGACTACAGGTGCCCAGAGCAAGATAATTGCACCAATAAAACAAAAATTCACTTGGATGTAAAAGCTAAATGCCAATTTGCAACACAAAAGCAACAACTAGAAAAAAGTGTATCTGAAAATATAAATTATTTTCATTGTCGGTCACTGGATCTTCTGCATTCCCATGTTAATTACTGTTATCCCATTGAAATCCTCTTGGACCTCGAGAAAATTTCCATCCAACACCATATATACAATTGTACAGTCTTATGAAGCTTGAATCCATGCAGTTTCAATATATGAATATCTATAACAAGCTTTATTGGGTTAAAGTTTCATGGAAACCTAGTTCTCCAGAGCTACTATTAACCTTTTTTGGGTAGGTTGATCAATATGACAGATTAGGTTGAACACTATAAGCAGCCTCTTGGTCTTATTAATGTGTGGGACCTTCCCATCCATTGTCTTGATGGATATGATCCAATCCTCTCTTGGTTGTTTTAATAAATTTTGATTCCAATAAAAAAGATCAAACAATTAACATTGCAAAAAGGTTAATGTCGGTAATACAACAAGAGAAATATGACGAGAAAAGCATTGTCTTCCAAAAAATGATTAGAATATTAACAGTAAACAGTCCACTTATGAATGAAAAAGAACTGAATCAACAAAAAGGAACTAAGGTGTCGTTTGGTAAACTGAAAAATAAGGTCTGAAAATTAATTTAGGTGCTGAAAGTTAAAAGTACTAAATTTTAATACTTTAAAAGTACTGAAATATTTGTTTGGTAAATTTTCTAAAAGTTCTGATATCTGAAAATAAGCACTTTTTTACAAAAACTTATTTGGTAAACACAAACTAAAAAGTTTGAAAATTAGAAAATTGTCATATTTACCCTTGTTGTCCTTATTCTACATAAACTCAAATTTTTGTAATGTTTATTTGCCATCCAACATCTTGTTTAGGTTACACGAACCTGGGTGAAGAGAAAACACAAATATCAGATTGATCCACAACTTTTGTGGCTCTTGTGAAGTTCTTGGCTCTTGCCATCAAGAGGGATCAGGCTTCCTTTTCCATTGAAGGAAGAAAACTAAAGAAAGCGTCCTTCAATATCAAGTTCCGCTGCTCATTCCAAAGCTGAGCAGACTTACTCCATCACTGATGTAATAATCATTTGAATCACTTAATAACTTAGTTTAAACATTTTCTGGCAATTTTATGGTAACTTGAAGGAGTTTCTCTTCTTCCACTTTTTAGATAAGAAGCCACTGTGCATCTTTGAATCGATAGAATGGCTTCTCATCCAACCACTTGACAGTTGCGAACTGATGAAAATAATTTATTGCAGTTTTCTCAATAGGTGTAAGACTACTTGAGACCACAGCTTTCTCCATGAATATACTACGAACATGTTTCCTCACAGATGGCTCACAACAGTTGTTGGTTTTTGCTAAAAATGCTAAAAATGCCAAGCCCAATATGCTGTAAATTCCACACAGATAATGAAACTTAAAACTTAGGGCAACAATAAAGTAGAATACATACCATGTGCCTGGCACCTTTGAGCACATCTTGAGGAGTCTCAAACATCGCGCATGTAAAGTTCGCAGCTATTTCATCAGGAGTTTCCTTGGCATCTTCCAATTCATCCACCCGCTGGAATCAAGTGAAGTGGGGCATGGTTACACTTTATGTTCAAAGCCAATGCAAGGTTATGATAAGAATATACATACCATCTTTTCCAGGTTTAGGAGCAACCCAAATTGTTCTGAACTAAACCTGAATTTGTTTGCTACCTCCCATAGACCAGCCTTACTGCAAATACTATACAAAGATTTTCGTTTTGGCCTCTTAAACTGCCCTTCTTCCACTTCCACTTCACCTGGAGGGAAATGCAAATTAAAATTTGCATCAACATCATCAACCTCTCTTTCAGATTCGACAACCTTAAGAGACTCAAGAATAGAGTTGAAAAGCTGCTGATTCAATGCAAGCCTCGTCTCATCGTAAATCCTTCGAGCTTCTTCCTGAAAGCGCTTATTGTGGAACAACTGAAGAGCATTCTTTCGCTTTTGAAGTAGCAACCACTTTTTATCAAGGTTCTGGACAACCCAAAGTTTCTAGAAAAGGAAAGAAGTAGCAGTTAACTCTTTAGCACTCCATAAGCTCATAATGCAATAGTTACATTCTATGCATGAGCAAGAGAATTACCTTATGCTGCTTCAACTTAGTTACATTCTATGCATGAGCTCACAACTGGCTCGAGTCAGGGTGAATTGGCCGAATCATCTTTTAACTGTATGTTCCCAATTCAGTTAACCGGTGCATGAAAACGCAACAAAAAATTACACCAAATTGATACTCTGTCCCTGTTTTGTGGATGATACACATGCATTGAGAACTTGTACACATGGCATACAATTAATTCAAACTAAACTGGCCAAATTATGGCACCAAGTTTAGATGTATTGTGAACTAAAAATTGTATTTACTTGTCTAAAACATCAGATTTTTTTTCACTAGATGATAGCCACAGTGGAGCCCACCTTTTGCACAAATATGAAGTCCTACAAATGTGAAACACTGAAGCACGTACACCCATTGCATGTGAAATTCACATGAAATTCGTACTCCTCACACACACATGAATGCACCAATGAATAAATTAATAACATTCTCTAACACAATTTGTCGTTGGCTACTGCATGTTCAACTACAAACACAAAAATACCTATCTTTATATATATATATATATATATATATATATATATATATATATATATATATATATATATATATATATATATATATATATATATATATATATATATATATATATATGTATATCAAATAAACTTTTTCCCAGATTTAAGCTTTACAGCCTCAAAAATTAATAAAATTTGAATCAAGCCACTAAAGTCGAGTCAACCTATCAAGGCAGGTCTCATCAATCAAACCAAGTTAGGAAAGTGACTTGACTCAAATTCAAATGATTTGAGTCTGCCGAATTTTGAGTTGACTCAAGAACTTTTCAGAACTATGATAAGAAACTACACCTCTTCAAAGTAGCCAATTTCGCCAATAGAATGCAGATAACATTGCCAGTGATGGGGTTGTTTTTCCCTGTCGAAAGAAACAGTTTTTGAAGCTATTAGCATATGAAATGAGATAATCTAGAAAACTATCTCAACAACTCGGTTGAGTCAATGACCAGCAATCATATCGCAAGGAATACCTAAACAAAGTTCTATAAGTACAGAGCAAACATCCAATGCATCAACGATCTTCTGAAATGTTCTGGAAGTGATAGAACATTCCTCTATGTTTAAGCTATATTACTGCTACATAATAAAGAATAATCATCAGAAAAAAAAAAAAAAAGGAACACAGATTTTTCTATAACATGTAAACATTGAAGTCAAAAAGATAGCAAGGCTTAAAGTATCATTTGAAATCAATACGGGTCGCCTGATATGTACCAGAATTGCCTATTACCAATACAAGTGCATCAGCCCCATATCGGCCCAAAATAGCCCAATAGAGGGCACTATGTAGTGGTGTCGGTGCTGGACAATATGTTACGCAATGGAATGATTTCAAACGTAGACAGATAACGACCATGGAACCAACCCTTTGCTTGGAAATTTTATATTGGTGACTGGTGGGCTATGCGTGTGTTGAATGTGGATTGTTGGACATTTTCTTAATCATCCATCTTTACATACACATGTGGCCCACCTGATGACAAACCGGGTTGATTTTTCAACCACATCGCATTGACACATCAGAGCCCAACAGATGACTAAGCTGGATCACAAGCACCAGTGGCACACATGGAGAGAAAGATTTGAAATCCTACTCTTATGAGTGGCTATCACTTTTCTCTTGTTAAGAAAGAAGTACTAACATCGAAGTAAATCAAGTAGCAACCAGAGGTACCATGCCTTTGCAATTTTCCAAGATCGTTGAAAGGTAAGAGCCACATGAATCTGTGAGGTGGTTTCTGGACAGATTGAGCACTTCCAATCCAACAAAAATTTCAGAGCACTCACAAATCTGTTGATTTGGAATAGAGAAATTCAATCACAATACTGGTAAGTGGTAACAAAGCACTTCCTTTGGCAATTAATTTGAATTTGTTATCTATCTTTTTTTACAAATGCAGGATATCAAAATGATTCTGAGGGAAGACGTGAAGTTTTGCTGCTACTCAGCATTTTATCAAATGACAAATCATATCACAAACCATAATATTTCTTCTTATTTACTTTTAAAAAATAAAAAACTAAAAAAAGAAAAAATAAAAAAATTTGAAAAATATAAGTAAATACAAAAAAAAAAAAAAACATCAATCATCCATTTCCCATCAAGATGCACAGATAAAAGTAATACATACCATAATAGTGTTAAAGGATTCTCATCATTCCTTTATTTTAATTTTTTAAAGAAATTTACATTAAAAGAAATACAAGAATCCTTTAATAATTCATGTTCTTTTTAGCTTTAACGTAGAATCATGTTGGAAAAGAATTGATATTGGATTTTGTTGACCAACGAAAAAGATATTTTGTTTTCTAACCATCATTACCATAATAAATATAGGTCAAAATGATTGCAACCATCTAAAAAATAAAAAATAAAAATCCAAATAAGTCCTATAAATCAATTTGTACTGTAGCTTTCCCTCCAAAAGAAAATTAAAAGAAATTTCTTAAACAACAAAGGCATCACAACATAGTTGTCCACTGAAAATATGTGCCAATATATGTCCATCTCTGCTATGCTAGACTGTAAAAACCCTTCACCAACTTCTCTCATTTCTCAAGGTACAAGCACTACTGTCCGTAAACACACGAAACTCCAGACACCTTCTCATAGATGTTGTTGAAGATCCACCACCTTTAAAAATAAATTAACATAAAAAAGGCATGTGCATCATTTTTCAAGAACAACTCCTACTAAGCTACTCATGTAATCTTAACAAATCTTAATTTCTTGTCCTTTGGTGGTAAACTAATTATATAGTTCTGAAACATACTCCAGTAGTTTTGCTAATTATATAGTCACAAAACATTTCTTATGGTTTTTACTTGAACCCTTTGACCAGCTTTACTATTCAATTTTATAAAACAAGTTGTTTTTTGTAGTCTTTTTAACATGCTAGACTTACCAAAGTTTATGTTTATAGAGCTTAATAGTAAGACTTCTTACATTCCTGGTGTGTAGCATCAATATAAGAAAGTGTGAGGGTTTTAAAAATAATAAACTCCATACGACATCATTTAGTTAACATAATAGCAAGATTTCACAGGACGTCCCCCGCATAAGTTACAACACTCATTGTTCTTCTTCACAGTTCCAACATTCATGCTAAGATGACTGTGAAGGCCACATTGTCGGGTATGAGTCCTTCCCCTAACATCCGTTGGAAGAGCCTGACTGCCTCAGCTCCACATCCATGGATTGGTAAGCCTTGTATCGCTAAATTATTTAAACATGAATTCCAATTTTTATTTCTTATTAGAATAGGTAGTGAAAATCTCATATTTATCTCAAAATACTCACATAGTTTGGCATTCAAGCAATATAAAGAACTTGAAAGATATAGTAAGGGCCAACATCAACAAAGAGAGAGAGAGAGAGTCAGGGCTGGGATCGAAATGAGTTGTAGGGTTATATATATATATATATATATATATATATATATATATATATATATATATATATATATATATATATATATATATATATATATATATATATATATATATATATATATATATAGCGGAACGCTCACCTGCGAACCGGTTCGTACGTACTACGTACGAACTTTTTTGAAAACCCATCATACGTAATGTGGATTCAAAATCTGAACCATTCATGTGAAGCAACAGCTCGTGAAACCCCCCAGGCCGAAGTTTTACTTTGATCTAAACCTTGATGGGCCATGAAAAATGAAAACAGTTTCCTCCCTTGATTTGTATTTCTCTTTGCTATGGCCCACCAGAATTTTAGATTGGGGTGAAAATTTGTCACATGAGGTTTCATGGAATTCCGCATCACATGAACCGTTCAGATTAGACACCTATGGCACGTGTGCAAAGATGCGCACGTGCGTAGGTGCGCAGGGGAGCATGACTCTATATATATATATATATACATACATACAATCAGAGGCATTACATCCTGAGCAAAATTATGAATAGTGCCTTATGCTTTAACAACACTCAAGTTTTGGACTCAAGCTCACAGGCATTGGGACCATCTGCATGCCCTTGTCTTGGCCCTAACTGTAAATTCCATGACCCCAAGATTCAGGTCCATGGATTCATCAGGTGATCCACAAAGTGCAAACAAAATGGACAGTTTAAATCAACTGGCAAACAAGTCCTATTTAATATAGGTGCTTAACCCAATTCTTGGGCTATGGCATTTAATTTCTATTTCATACATGGGGAAAACATGGTACAAAAATCAGTCAATCACCGTAACTACCTATGGTGGGGTCCATTTAAGCTTAGATGAAGCTGACATTTATGTCTTCCTTTACTATAGGTCTGATTGAAAAAAGAAAACAACAACAGCATGGTGGGCCTTATGGAAGGGTTTCAATGGTGGACAGAAAAACACTGTAGCCTATGTGGTGGAGTCCATCAAGCTTTGGATCTGCCTCATCTGTGGGTCCTGCCCCCACGTCCAGGTCCAGGTGACCATATGGACAGGTCCGATGACAGATAGACATCATAGTGGGCCTACAAAAAGGGTTTCAACGGTGGAAAACCCAGCACAATTTTTCTGTGGTATGATCCATCACACTCTGCAAGATATTTTAGACATGATGAAACTAGGGGAGAGAGAGAGAGAGAGAGAGAGAGAGAGAGAGAGAGAGAGAGAGAGAGAATAGCATACTGCTGCGGCTGTTGGAGAAGGGGAGTTTCGGCTGTTGCTGGTGCTTCTTCCTCTTACTGGCCGGAGTGGAAAAGGGAGATCGAGAGACGTTGGAGAGAGAGAGAGAGACTATTTCGGGATTTGGGGATGAGGCGCGTGATTTGGGAGAGAAGAGGGAAAAAAGGGTTTTGGGAGAAATATTGGCGTGCGCGATTTAGGGATGGGGTGAGGCAAAAAGCCATGATAACAATGTTTCTGGTAGTGAGAGAGACTGAGAGAGAACGGTGGAGAGAACAGATAGAGAGGAAGAGAAAGACAGAGAGAGGGAGGGAGAGGATGCGTGAGAGACGGAGACGAACGAGAGAGCTTTGGGAAAAAAGAGAGAGAGAGAGAGAGAGAGAGAGAGAGAGAGGCTCTTGGACGAAAGCGGGTTACTCAGTAAGCTAGTGTATTGAGTAAACTCTGTGGGGCCCAACATCATTCATGCGTTATATCAACTCTGTTCATCTATTTTAACGTATAATTTTAGGGCTTTAAACCAAAAATTAATCATATTTAAAGTTCAAGTAGACCACACCACTTGAAACAGCGTGAATTGAAGTCTACCGTTGAAAAGTTCTTGGGGCCTACAAAAGTTTTAGATTAAGATGATATTTGTGTTTTCCCTTCATCCATTCTAAGTGTGATCTTATGAACAGTTTGGATGACAAATAAATATCACTGGGTGCCTTGGAAAGGTTTCCAATGGTTGAAATCCATCCTTCCATTGTTTGCTTTAGCATGGTCCACTTGAGATTTTGATATAATTCAATTTTGGGCTCAACCCTTAAAATGATATGCAAAAAAAGATGGACGGTGTGGATATACTACATGAATTCACAATTGGCCCAACAAACTTTTGTTGCCTTATAAAGTTTTTAATGGTGGGCGTCACTGTCCCATGGTTTTCTGTGCTGTGCTGGGTCCACTAGAGCTTTAACTCGTTCTTTGGATATTGCCCTAAAATAATATCTCTCTAAATGTATGGAAGGTATAAATATAAAACATACATTATGGTGGGGCCCAAAAATGAGAGATATATGAATATCTGGTCGACCACGCCACATGAAAACAATAGTGATTGGATATCCATCATTAAAATCCTCATAAGGCCCACGGTACTGTTTGTTTGGCATCCAATTTGTTTATTGGGTCATAAACAGGAAAAAAAGAACCCCACCAAACATCATATTTTAGATTAACAACGGGTTAGATGGAAAATAAACTCTATGGTGGGCCACCGTCACGTGGAATAGTGGGCCCCACAGTGTATATATGTATTAGTCCCAACGTGGGCCATTCCATTACGTAAGGTCCATGGACACCATTAAAAACTTCCTAGGGTCTAATGTAAAGTTTATTTGTCATTCAACCCTAAATCTCTAAATCCCCAAATTCCTAAATCGGTACTGAGATTGAGAGAGATTGAGAGGGAGAGATAGAGATATCTCACGGTTAAACCGAGCTTCAGAGAGAGAGAAAGAGGGCGTGCGTGGGTAGAGCATTCGGCAACTGTTAGTGAGAGAGAGATTAGAGAGAGAGGAAGAGAGATATATAGAGAGAGAGGAGAGGTAGAGGACAGCATGGATTAAACACATACATCATGGTGGGGTTGATTTAAGGCCGAATTTTGAACCTATTGAGCCAGACATATTCAAATTATTGATTCCAGCATAGTATTAGAGTCGTCAATGGGCCTAGCTCAGGCATGGCCAGGATCTGTCTAAGTATGGCCCACAAAGTTAAAACGTTGCCCCCAAGCTAACCTGTAATGACTGTGAAGGACCCCAGCCTGAGGCCAGATCATCTAATTTATGTAGCATCCAAGTTGTTCGTTAAGTGCGACCCATGATAAAAACACATTTGAAATCGTAGATAGGCCAGGAAAAATAAACGGGCTAGGCTGGTGGACAGACATGGCTAATGAAAGAGGCTGAACTTGGGATTAGATCCTTGATTAGCAGGCTATCAAAGTAAACTAAAGCTGGAGTCCTTAGCTATCTTTTGGGTGCAGTATGCTTTCAGATAATGCTTCTCGTAAAATTTATCCTGGAATTCATTCCAGGTCTAAACATGTCCAACTGGAACCATCTACTTAGCTACTCTCCACCACGCACCAGCTTCACCTTGAAGGATAAATGTCGTAATTTTGACCTTCTGACTATCAGGGCAGTTCATAGCTTCTAACATCTTCTTAATTCCTTTTAGCCAATCCTCAGCAATCAATGGATTGGAAGCGCCATTAAAAATTGGAGGATGCAGTTTAGTGAATTTTTTAAGTAAATCCACTTCCCACCATGGTTGTTCGGGTCTGAACGGTGAGGAATTCTGATGATTATAGGGTGCCTGCTCAAATTAGTCAATATATCCCATCGGGCAGTCAATTGGTCTAGTTGCTCCATCATTGCCGCAATCTGACTTACCAGCCCAAAGACAGTGTCCTAGGGCTGAGTTCTAGTTTCAATGAAATTAGCATGCATTATGGTAAGAGATAATGGGAGTTGTATACTTAGTCCATGTTGAATGTGAAATATAGTTTGAATAAACTGAAAACTTTGAAAAACAAATAAATTTTGAAAAAGAAATTGGGATTTTGTATTTTGAAAAAAAATTGAAAAGTTCGACAACAAAAATGAGATTTTGACAAAACACTAACTTTTTGAAAAGGAAAATTGAGAAGTAAAAAAAAATGGGATTGTGCAAAAGAAAATTGAAAATGTTTGAGAAAAATAGAGATTTTGTTTTTTTAAAATAGAGATTTAGAAAAACATTGAGATTTTGAAAAAAAATAAATTGAAAGTTGAAAAAAATGGTGCTTTTTAAAAAAACGGAGTCTTGAAAATTTTGAGAAAATTGAATAAATTGATAAGTTTGAAAACAAAATAGATTTTTGGAAAAAAAAAATTGAAATTTTGAAAAAAAATT